>VXAC01003942.1:105916-117221 GCA_013399225.1 Rhipidura dahli
ACCACAGAAAACAACAAATATGTACAAATTAGATTTGCTCCAAATGTCAGTTCACTATACATGATCCCACTGATTTGCATCAACAGATACCAGCATAATGTGTCCCATAAGAAGCAACAAAATTCTCTTTTCATCTATCAAATAGAAGCATATTTGGCTGTAATTATTGCAAATTATTTCTCTTTAGTTATTCCTCTCACAGTGGAGAAACTGGACAGTTTCAAAAGACAGAAAGCAAAGAGTAAGCAAGTTGATGCAGTGTTCATACAACCTGTCTTGCCCATCAGTGAGACCAAATGATTTGCAACACTGATTGAATGAAAATTACGCTTCATGAAGAGAAATAAAAGGCCTCTTAATCACTCACTGGAGACTTATTGAGCTCAGATTAGTGCAGTAAGAAATATCTTTCTTTGTCTACTTGAAATTCCTACACTGTGTTCTACTTACAGAAGACAGTTTTGTACTCACTCCATAGCCATTAATATCAAAAAGAGCCTTTTAGTGTTCAGCAGTTTTGTGATATGATTGAAGTCCAATAAGATTACAAGGAGAAGAAACCATGAAATTAGAGCAAAGCAACTCCAGTAATTTATTTAAAATATTTCTTATATTAATCATAGAATCTTTTAGGTTGGAAAAGACCTCTGAGATCATTGGGTCCAACTGTTAATCCAGTACTGCTGAGTCCACCACTAAAGCATGTCCCTAAGTGCCACATCTACACTTCTTTTAAATATCTCCCAGGAGAGTGACTCAATCACCTTGCAGGGCAGCCTGCTCCAATACCTGAGCACCCTTTCCATAGAGAAGTATTTCCTAGTATCCATCCTAAAGCTCCCCTGGCATAACCTGAGGCCATTTTCTCTTGTCCTAACACTTGTTATATGGGAAAAGAGACCAACCCCCACATTGCTACAGCCTCCTTTCAGGCAGCTGTAGAGAGCAATATGGTCCTCCCTGAGACTCCCTTTCTCCAGGCTAAACCACTCAGGCTCCCTCAGCCACTCCTCATGAGCATTGTGCTCCAGACTTCACCAGCTTCACTGCCCATCTCTGGATATACTCCAGCACCTCAAAGTCTTCCTTGTCTTGAGGGGCCCAAAACTAAACGTAGTCGAAAAGATGAATGCATGTCTTCAGTATCATAATTGTGAGATAATGGTTTATTACAGCTTCAGTTTCTAATACTGCAGTTTGAGATTAAAATGTTTCTGTTTTTTTAGCTGAAAATAACAGATGGTTGTTAAGCAAATGCAAAAATACTTTTCTTTTTTTTTTAATTTTAATACTTTTTAATGTAGGAAGTCATAGAATCATGGACTCTTAGAACAGCTTGTGTTGGAATGAACCTTAAAATGTCATTTAGCCCTGCAATGAGCAGTTACATCTTCAACTAGATCATGCTGCTCAGGGCACCATGCAGCCTAACCTTGAACATTCCCAGGCTGGGACATCCACCACCTCTCTGGGCAACTGGTTCCAGTGTTACACCAGACTCCTGGTAAAAAATTCTGTGTATCTAATCTAAATCGACCCTCCTTCAGGTATAACCATTTAAATCTGAGGATGCAAAGACTTTTTGTAGTAATTACCTCTGTTCACTGAGACTCATTCCAAAACAGCCATTTCTGGTGGACGCCCGTCGTGAGTTTAATTCTTCGTTGCACTGGAGCAGTGAAGCACCAGAGGGAGCTCCAAGACAGGCTCAAAGCCAGCGCTCCCCAAAAAGCAAAGGCTCGGGTTGGCCATTACTGTCAGCACCAACTGCTATGATTGTGAGGTTTGTATTTACCCTCCGTGCTGTCTCTCATGGTTTGCACTGGTTTATTCTTCTGATGTCGATAATTCTGTAATTTTCAATAGCCACTGGGTTTTCTAGTGATAATACAACTGCCCTGGGCTTCCTCTCCAGTACTTTGTCAGAAGAGAGCTGAAAGATGCTGTGGAATCAGGATGGGGCTTCGTGGTTGGGAGTTCAGACAATTAAGATTATTTTGTGCATGTGCACAAGAGGCAAATTAAGGTTGAACAAAATCTTAATTCATGGGGGTTTGCTGGGGGAGGGGTTGTTTGTTTCCTTGGGTTTTTTTCTGCTTCAAAAATTTTGACTCTGTAATATTAATCTTATCATACCCAAAAGAGTCTGATAGATGTATTTCATTTTAGGAAATGAGCAGACATTTTGTAGGCCAAAACAGATGTTGAGTGCCCAGAAGAGCTATTGCAAAACATTAGTGACAACTGGACTGTTTCAGTGACATGTCACCTGAAGAAAGCAAGCAGATCAACATAAAGGCTTGGTTTGGTTGTTCTGAAAATTATGAGTGGAAAGTCCCATCTTTGGAATTCAGTCTCTTTGGAGGTGATCCCAGGATCTTTCAGGATAAAGAAGCAGGATTCTTTCTCTTCTTGCTATGTTTTATGAGGTTCTTTGTACAAAGACTTTTTTCTCATTTGTACTGGAAATAAAAATGTAATAGCTTTTAGAGCCTATGGGGACATGCTCTACAGCAAAGTGAAAGATATAATTCATGTTCAGATGTAATATCTGCAGAAATTCATCCTTGGAGACTACTGCATCAGGTGATACCATTTTGCAGGAAAGTAGCAACTAGCAAACTTTTAAGGCCAAGAGAATTACCACAAGTAGTCTTGAAAACCTTGGGGTGAGATTGACATAGCTCACAGAAGGAGCAACTTCAGCTTATCTGTGCCAGTGGATAAATATACTATATACTGCAACTTAAAGGCTCCTAAAAGGTATTCATGACATAGATTTTCCTCTAGAGAATTTTTAACTCACAGGTTAACAATTGCTTGAGAATTTATAACATTTAGCCTACAAAGTTTCAGCTCAGCACTAAACATGGACACTGGCATCAGCAACTCCTGAATTTAATTCAGATCTTTTATATGAATAGAATTTTACCAAAAACATCAGGGGAAGTGGAGAGAGATATTTGTCATTATTTTCAATTTTCAGCCAAACATCTTTCAATTCTATTAGACCGTTTTAGGGGAAAAAAACCAGAAAAGTTAAAGAGGAGACTCTAGGAGAAACTCAACAGTTCACCATTCTTCCTTGTAATTGTTACCCGCCCCCCCCCCAAATTTAACATTTCCAAATTTACTCTTGCAGCCTTCAGAGACAAATATCTGAATGAGATTTTAACAATGCCTTTTTCTCTTATATTTGTCCATGTTTTTAGACCCTTCTTCAGGTGAGAAACTTCCCTTTCAAATATCTTTCTGATCTGTTCACTGTATGTTTTGCCTGAGAAGTTCCTCCTCACCTAAGCTTCTGTGTAAAAGTTTGTAGCTCTGTAACAGCCATTCATTGGATAATGACATTCTCCCAGTTTTATGAATAACACTTTCAACCAAGCCCTCAGCACAAAATCAACACTCCACATTCAAAGTTTCCATCTGAAATCATATATTTAAAATAAAATGAGATTCACATCTAGACAGACCTCCAAGCTAAACAAGCAGTTTTGCCCTTCTTATAATCTCTCCCAGGTGGTTTTGATGGTTTTCCTACTCCCTGCCCCTCTCCAGGCATACCACAACATTCACCTACTCTGCTCCATCCTATTTGGTGCTGTCTGCAGGCAGTGCAGTGCAGTGTGATCCCATCAGCCCTGCCTCCAGCCAGGCCCCTCTGGAGGTGACTGCTCCTCTACAGGGCTCTGTAGGCATACCTCACATGGTGAATACTTAATGTGGATTCCAACAGCCTCTTCTTAATTAAATCCACATTAAACTCATAAAAGTACTGATTGCAATGGACAAAAGAAGACTAGCATAATAATATTAAAAATTCTAATTTATCTATTCTCAGATTGGCTATCTCAGAGCTTCAATTAAATTTGAAAGCATCGCCTTGTTCCTTCAGACACACTCAATGCTCAAAAAATAAGTTATCAATCTATATTTAACTTTGGGGTCTTTTTCCAAGTGCCTTTTTGAGGTTTCTCTTCCCAAATGACTGCTGCTGCTATTGCATGCTATTTGAATATTACTAGTCCTTGTAAGAACTAAGAATAAAAATTAAGTATTTTGCATAAAAAAAGTGTTCTCAGTAGTAAGACCAAGGATTTCGTTACCTACAAAATTAAAAATAATATAAAGAAACATTTCAGGATGGGTTAGAACTTTGAAACAAATTCTGATCTGTTGACTTCCCAGGCATAAAGCAAAAATACAGCAATCAAGGAATAACACAGTCTAAACAGTGCATGTTGGTATGATTACTGGATGCCTCAGGTGGTACTATAAAACTTAAAGTCAGTTTTGAACTTGAACCACCCAAGAAGAAGAATTACTCCATCAACATGAAAAGTCAGCATGCTGTTGTGGAGAAACTAAAGCATACCTGTTGTATGCGTTCAGTTATGAGCAGCTTTTTTTTTTCTTTTTCTTTTTCTTTTTTTTTTTTTTTTTTGGGGGGGGGGGAAGAAAACCCACAAAACCCACATTTTTTTAAAACTAGACATTGGTAAGGCACAGTGGTTTGAAATTACCTGTTTGAAGGAATAAAGAAAGAATCAGGAAGACATTAAATGTCCAGGATGGGACTTCTAATGTGAGAGATCACTCTAATGTACTCCACCTGTGAGCTAATTGTGATCTCCAACTGAACAAGTCTGAGCTGCACTGTGCTGGGGAAAGGAGAGCTCTCTCAGGAGGGTAACTGAACTCCTGCTTCGTCTTGAGCAGAAAAACAGGTCCCCATTATTTTCAAGAATAAAATTTAAAGCTCTATTACCCAACAGGATTTCAAATGGCAATAGACATTTGTGTTTGTGGTATTAGGCCATGCTTCCCTTCAGAACTTCTACTCTCTGTGCTTTGACTTTTAGATTAGAGGAGAAAGGAATGCTGATAGGATAGAAAGAAGGAGAGGTTCAACAAAGCTTAGAAAACCCCTGTTGACCTCCAGGATCTTCTCCTGCTTCTTCCAGACTGCTTCGAGCACTCCCAACTGCTCTCATCTGATCTTAGTTCTCAACAGCCATTGAGGGCAGAACACAACAGACTTTGTATGCAAGTACAGGAGCAAATATGAAATTAAAGAAGTCATTTGTCTTAGACTCAAAATAGCTCTTCATGGCATTTGGTACAACTACATTGCACCAGAAGTAGTGCAACAAATGCAACAGCAAAAATACCAGGCATTTCTCATTTATCAGAACCTATCAATTTAATAAAATAATAGAAAAATGGCAATGGCCCCTGCAAATCTCTGTTCTCATTGTGGGTTAATGAAAGTTGAATAATGGGTTTGCTGAATTAAACTCAACCATCAAGTGCCAAAGGCTTTTTGGCCTGGCCAGGATTATCAGCATTACTTGGTTTTCTCTTCTCATTGGCACAAATTGCAGTTTACTTCACTTCAATCCACAATTATTTTCCACATAATGACCTTCAAAAAAAACCAAAGTGAAATAAATCAATTAGAAGTTGGCATAAAAAGAAATCTTAGGCATCTTAATAGTTTTGTTTTTTTTTTAAATTTGCACTCTAAGCTGAGAATTGGAGTCTTACGATAAAGGCAGTGAGAGTCATGGAAGCTACGTAAGAACCTTGCTCAGCCTTCACATCCCTGAACAACATGTTCCAATGTTTGACAACCATTTTGGTTAATAACCTAATACCCTGTCTAAATCTCCCCTGGCATGACTTGACATAAACTCTTCCCATCCTATCACTTGTTACTGGGGATCCCCACCTGGCTCCAGCCTCCTTTCAGGCAGTTGTAGAGAGTGATAAGGTCTCTCCTGAGCCTCCTTTTCTCCAGGCTAAACAATCCCAGCTCCCTCAGCCACTCCTCGTAAGGCTTGTGCTTCAGACCCTTCACCAGCTCTGTTTGCCTTCTCTGGACAAGCTCCAGCACCTCAAAGTCTTTTTGGTAGTGCAGGGCCCAGAGCTGAACACAGGAGCTGAGGTGTGGCCTCACCAGTGCTGAGTACAGGGGACAGTCACTGCCTGTTCCTGCTGGCCACACCATTGCTGACACAGGCCAGGATGCCTTTGGCCTTCTTGGCCACCAGAGCATAGCTGGATTACGTTCAGCAGCTCTTGCAGCACCCCCAGGTCCTTTTCCTTTTTCAGTGTCTCTGTCCCCAGCCTGTGGCACTACCTGGGGTTGTTGTGACCCAAGTGCAGGACCCAGCCCTTAACCTTGTTGAACTTCTTAGAGTTGGCCTTGGCCCATTGACCCATCCCATCTAGACCCCTCTGACCCTGCAGCAGATCCACATTCCCAGCAAAATTCAAGTGGATATTAACTCCATTCACCCCCCACCCTCTGGACCCATAATCCAGTAAGTTTTTTACCCAGCAAACAGTGCACCTTTCCAAGCCGTGAGCAGCCATTTTATCCAGGAGAATGCTCTGGAAGATGATGTCAAAGACTTTCCTAAAGTCCAGGTGAACAACACCCACAGCCTCTCCTTCACTCTCTTGTCATAGAAGCACATCAGTTTTGTCAGGTAGGACCAGTCTTTCATACACCCAGGCTGACTGGTCCCAATCCTCTTGTTTGGTACAATCCATGTGATGACACTCAAGACAATTTGCTCTGTGATCTTCCTTGGCACTAAGGTCAGACTGACAGTGCCCTGGATCCTCTTTCCAGCTTTTCTTGTAGATGGGCATTGCATTTGCTAATTTTCTGTCACCTGGGATCTTGCCTGTAAGTCAGAACTGATTAAAATCATTGCCTTTATGAAAATTTTACTTTAAGAGGGACATTAGACAAATCAATTTACAGTGGACTGATTTGGAGAGAAGGATTAAATTTTTTCACTTCTTTTTAACTTTCTTAAACATTCTGTCTAAGGAAGTCAAGACATGTCACAATAGAACAGCTAAATGCCATATTTCAGGCTATTTGTATGTCACTTGCTAACCTTGAAGTGCCTGCTCAGGGCCACAGCCAAGGATGAAGGGATGTTTAAAAGGATGTGTACAGGGCCAACAGAAAGGTCTTATTGTTTATAGTCGTATTGTTCACAACAATATGAATATGGGCCCTACCTGGCATTCTCATGCTTTCATAGCCTCTGGACAGAGAGGGGGTATATTTCTATTGCCCTTCCTTCTTCATCAGATTAAAGATTCTAGCCTCTACAGCTCCACACAGCCACTTTATTAATTTTTCAGATAATGAAATTGTGCATTACATTCATTGTACCCAAATTCATGCTCCCTTTGATCTTATGATACAAAATTAACAAGTGTATCAGAGAACAGGCAGCAACTTGAATCAACCAGTAACATACAAAAGAATGAAATTCAAAGCTGTTACAAATAAGCTAATTGCTATAAAATGTCAAACAACAAGTTAACGTTATGCCCAAGCAAGTAAAGAACCATCTTCAAACATGACCATGATCATCAGAAAACGGACAACAGCCATTTTATGGGTGATTTCAATTAATGTTTAAATGTGTCCTGTAAAACCATGTTTGTTAGTAGCATTCACATGCACGAAGCACAAAGAGACAGATCTAAGTGCAGTGATGGGACATCCAAATTGCCTTTCCTCCTGGGAGAGTGCAATCTGTTGCTGATAATCTGTTGAGAAAATCTGCTTGACTCTCACTTTCTTTATCATCGGACTCCCAACACCAGGTTCAGTTATGACATTTCGGTGAAATACAGTGCCTCAGACGAGCTGCAGGAACAGGCCAGGGACAATTTTCAAACTCTATCTTGCAGTAGTTAATTGTGTTCACTTGAACACCTTTTACAGAATCACAGAACATTCTGAGCTGGAAGGGACCCACAGGGATCATCTCTTAAATGAATGGTCCGTACAGGAATTGAGCCCACAACCTTGGCACTATTAGCACCATGCTCTGACCAGCTGAGCAGATCTTCATCACAGTTTGAGGGCATTTTTCTGTTTTCATTTGCAATGGGCTGGGAACACTCCCCAAAATGAGCACTGCCATTCAGCTGATGCAATAAGCAAGCACTGTAACTCTATCCTTCTTGAATCCTTCAAGCTCTAGGATATGACCATCAGTCAGCTGGTTGAAAAAAACCCCCAGCAAATAGTGATTACTGAACTCAAAGTATATAGGAAAAGAAGATTATAAATGGCAAGCAAAAACAGAGGAAATCTCAATGTATGTGTAAAGCAAGAGAACTACAAGCAAAGAAGAAGTGTATTCAGAACGTTTAATTTTTGTCCAGCAGCATCCCGTGGTCCCTTAATCATCTCAGATTAAGGATGCTGAACTAGTTGCAACACCAGCAAAATAGAGAAAAAAAAGAAGAGTAGTTTTCTCAGGGGTAAAATAAGCATTTTGTGCATATAGATACATATTTTAAATGAAACAAACAATGAGCCATTAGACAGGATTATAAAGGCCTGGGTGTAAAAAAGGCTGAGTTACACACTGGTCCTTCTAGGGATAGATTTTTAGGAAACTGCTATCTCCAGCACACAGTCAGTAATCAGTATGTATGTAGGTACAAACTGTAAACATATCAACAATGACTTAAGAAATTGACTGAGAAAATCACTCATCTGTTTTTTCCATCTTCTTCACCATTGTTTCTTTACATGCTGCAAGATTAATAAGTTGCAAGTCTTTTACTGTAAGGAATTTAATTAAAATGCTGGTTTGAAATTATTTAGCTGCACTATCACCAAATTGCAATTACTCTGTTTCATCCATACTGTGTTAACTAACCACAGATGTTTCCCTTGGCTCATCAGTGATTCTTTCTGAACTTATGTTCCTCTTCAGAGGAGCTGAACCCTTCCTGGAAGGCAGTGCAGAATTTCTATTTATCATGTTTCTCTCCAAGAAAGTGTAGCTGTTGATAAGTATCAGAGAACTTGACTGCTTTTGACATGTTCCTGCTCTTTGCTCTGAAATTATATGTTTTTCTAAACCAAAACTTGGTCTCATTGAGGATAACTTCAATTCAAAAACATGATCTAAACTGACAAAGATTGCACAGCAAAGACAAGTGCTTTAAAGCTTCTTGTGGCATCTTTCAGGTCGGGATCTCAGACCTTAGAACATTTAAGCTTACTTAAACTTTACCCTTCTGTGGGGGAACAAACACCTTAAAGATGAATGAGCAAAGGCAGAAAACATTTACTGTCCATGGGATATGTGCAGCTTGAAATGAAAGACAGTGAGGTTGTGACAATTTTGGGAAAAATATCTCTTTTAAAATGTTTCATCCTGACCTTGCAGCATTTAGCAAGGCTATTTCGTTCCTAACATGATACTTTCTTTTAATCACACACTGGTTTCAACTCATAAACAGTCAACGCCCAGCTTGAGAAAAGGATTTCTTAAAAAGCATTCTTAAAAGAAATGCACCACTTGCAGACTCACTTGTTTGCCTCATTCTTTGGTTGATCAGAGGAAGACAAAGGATTCTTCAGATTAAAAGGAAAAAATGGAAGAAAAAAGGTTAAAGAATTCTTTGCAGTCACCCACATCAATACCAAACTGGCTTTTTCCCATGTTATCTTAGAGTTTTCATATATTGATATATTGCTTATAAATTTACATATCCCCACAAAAGGCACAGAAAGTACAAGTGAACTAATTTTTCAGTTTAACAGCAAGATCTGATCATTTATGAGCCTTAGTCTCATGTGCAGTCAAGTCTAACATCAACTATCTCCAAGGAAATAGAAGTAATCAGTTTATTGCCAACTGTTGGTGTTACTTGCTATCAAGTTGACTTGAGAATCAAGTGCAAATAAATTCACCTCAGTATTGGAAAAGAACAAGAATTAGATCTTTCTTTTCCTTAAAATAAGATGTGTCAACAATAAAAAGAAAAAAAAGAAATCCACATCATCCATTTGAGAAAGGGAGGGAAGTTTGAAGCATAAACTAATGTTATTCTCACATACCATGGCAGAAATAATTACTACAGCATTATGATTATTTTTTCTGATGCCAGAATACAGTGGGAGTGCATCTCAGCAACTAGCAATAGGGTATACATTCTTAAATTTCTACTTAAAATCCAAATGTCATTCCATCCAGAAACACTGGCAGAAAATGGGATATAGGCAATATATGCTGAAAACAGTGTCATGACATGCTAGTGTATTTTCCAAAGGATGGAGGAAGTTGTACTTTATCATAAAGTATATCTTGGCTTTTGTTAGTTATTTGTTAGTTATAATGTTACCATTCAGGCATGGAGAAATATAATTCAGTGAAATTATTATAGGTTACATTAACTTGTTCAAGCTGTTGTGGAAGAACAGAACGTGTATGGGTTTGTTTGCTTAAGCTATCACCCACAAAATAAAGAAAGAACCATTTCCTTATAAACAACATAGGACTTGATTGCTTCAGCTGGCAGCTCCAGGTGGGATTAGACAGAATTTAGTCTCAAACTGGTGTAAAGGGATGTCAGATTTTTGCTGAGAACAGAAATTGTACCTACTGTCTGAACGCCTGATTAATCAGCCTGTTAAATGATTCTATAGTCTGAAAAGAGCTCTTAGAAAATCCTGACTCTGATGGAAGAGTAAGGTGAGGTGATGCCTTGACACTAGATTAAAAGAATGTGAGTTAATTCAACTGGCCATATCAATTCAGTTTTCCTAGTGGAAGTCTGGGCTAACTCACTGAGTTTTGGAACACTATACTTACATAATCAAGAGCTGCTGGCTGCCTACCTGTATCTTAGGAGGCATGTCATAAGAAGGAAAGCAGTCCATTATTTTTGTCAGTCACTGATTCCATAAAACACTGACTTCAACTCATAGCAGAGACTAGTTTAAAATTGCACTTTATTAATAGAAACAGATGATAAATAATGAGAATTCTTTCTCTATTGCCAATATTAATGTGGATTTTGTTTTTATCTACAAGTGATGATTTCAAAGTAGGGGTTCATTAAAGAACCCATTTTCAGCTTTCTTCAATCCAAATGCTTTTTAGAAGGATGGTCCTCAAAGCTTCTGTCTCTTCAGGGTGTCTCAGAGTATATCTCTTCATGTACCATGTACCAGGTTTTTACTGCTCCTGAAAAAGGAATCTGCAGATTTGTGATGAGTAGCCCAATATTCTATTCTTATATATATATATATAAAGACCTACCTACAACTCACTTGATATAAAACTTGCAGTTCTGTCTTTTGGCTGGGTAACTGCTTAGATCCCAGAATCCCTCAAAAGGACAGAAATACTTGTTTGAAATAATTTTTAGTATATGAAGTTGCTGTCAACAGATGTTGAAGTATTTTTTCACTGCTTTTTCCTTAGCAAGTGTGAAGGGCCTTAGAGCCATCAAGTGGAAG
>VXAC01003946.1:0-12500 GCA_013399225.1 Rhipidura dahli
TTTTTTTCCCCCCCAGCGTAAGATTATTTTCATACACCTGACCCGCTATTTCACACGCTCGGGAAAACCCAGAGCGCGGCTGACACCGAGTCCCAGCGAGTGAGGGGGAGAGGATGTGAGCAGAGTTTAGGAATATAAGTGTGAAATAGGAAAACATAAAACCCCAATGACAAAAAACAAACAATAAACAAAACGAGTCTTTAGAAAAATCCTGAATGTCTGAACGTGTGTGTGTGTGTGTGTGTGCGCGTGTGCGTGCGTGTGTTTTCCTTCCTGCCAAAGCAGGATGTCAAATACTGTCCTTTTCCCCTCTTTTTTAAAGCAGGCTGAAAGGAAAATTCTTCACAGAATCTTAAAGAACTTTTTGACACAACAGCTGCAAAATCTATTTTCTAAACAAAGATTTATACATATTTATACGAGCTTAATCCAGATTTTTTTTTTAATAAATCATTCTCAGAACTGCAGAGGTAAACTATATGTAAATACCTCAAGTAATAGGCTTGTAGTGCAAATCACATCATTTTATCTTCAATTTTGCATTCGTTTTTCTGGCTTAAAGGTGCATCAGAGATATGCATTTTAGCATATTCAGAACACGGGGCGTGAAATTAAATGTTTGACAGAGTGAGAAAAATATACAGACTTTGGAGATGCCTTAAAAATAGTAATTTATGCAGATCTAGAGGAGTGAAATCATTTGCAATGGAGTGACCCTCTCTCCAGGAATTTTTTGCTCAGTGTTCTTCTCTAATCTCCTGCTGTATCTTCATTTTTCATTGAACTAGCCAGTTTTCTGCGAAGCAGTCTTGTAGATAAGGGAAGTGCTAAAAGAAGAAGAAAGAAGAAGCTCAGTGGGTCCGTTTCCATTGCACTTTTACCCAAGGCAATGGGCAGAATTTAACGGATTCCTTCCAACATATGTTTTTGCCAGATAAGTAAACAGTGTGTGTCGGAAATGAAAAAGCATTTGCAATTTAATGACATTACAGCTCTCAGCTTAGGCTGGCGTGCTGCGAGGCGAAAAGCAGAAAGAGAGAGGAAAGTAGAAAGAGAAAAAGAACAAAGTTCATCTTCCCTTTTGTGCATTTTTATCAAGGAAAATATTACTTCTTTCCCCCTCTTGTTCTCTTTTCTTTCTCTCTTTGCTTTTTTGTCTCACTCATCTACATTTTTTTCTTTTCTCTCCTTTTGTCTCCTCTGTTCACTTTTACCTTTTTCTTCCACTGCCACCGACTCGTTTCCTTTCACCACCCCCCCTTCCATTGTGTCGCCTTATTCATCTATTTGGCCCATTCAGTTTTTACCTATAAGGAGCTGTTTATCCAACAATGTATCTTTTTTTTTTTTTTTTTTTTTCCTATTCCGCCGTGTTGTACTCCCGGCGCTACAGCTCACAGTCAACAGGATTGTTGGAGGGATTATAACGTTTCATTTCAAAGCGCGACAAATCTGCTCGCCTTCCCCGTGTCCCCGCTCTCCCCAGACCCGCCGGTCCCTCGCAGATGCGCGGCACCCTCGAGGCCGGGATCGCCCCCACATGCCCCCACCAAACCCCCTCCGGGCCACCTCGCCAGGGCCGCCCCGCTCGGCAGCGGCGGCGGGGGAGCAGGAGCAGCCCCCGGGGAGGGCAGGGGGTGCCGGGCAGGGCAGGGAGAGCCCCCTCTCCCGCCGCCTCCGCCGTCGGACGCGCCTGCATCTCATCCCCCCGCTTTCCCCAGCCTTTAGGTGAGCGCTGCAAAGTCACGGGCTCCCATCCCAGGCTTTCCCTGGACCTCGGGTGTAATTGAAAAATACCTCCAGTCAGTGGCAAGTCCTATCTTATAGGCACATATCTGAAACGATGTTTAAACAAACAAACAAACAAAAACAAAAACAAAAAAAAGTGCTTCTCTAACGATGCATTCAAGGGTTGGTTTGGTGTTGGGTTGGTTTGTTTGGTTTTTTTGGTTTGTTTTTTTTTTTTTAATTTTCTTTTTTTTTTTTTTTTTTTTTTTTTTTTAATTTTTTTTTTTTTTTTTTTTTTTTTTTTTTTACCATGAAATTACATCTTCCACATCTCCCAGATCCGGTACTTGGTAAGTAAAAAGGGAAATCTGTTTGGACATAAGGAGGTAAAGTAGCTAGAGGTGGTAATTTAATCATCCGAGGATATATTTCAATGTTTTTTCTGGTCTTCTAGGCATTAGCACTTTAAATTCATTATGTCTGTTTGACAGATATATGCAGCCTTAAGGATCTAAAAATGAAATCCAAGAAGTATAGCCTGCTAGAGGACATATATTGAAGTTAAGAGATTAAAACGGTCTAACCATTGCAAACAGAATGGAACATCTCGCATTTCTCATTCCTTATAAGCATGACTATTTTGCAGATGTTAAATACGGTCTGCTCTAATTATGAAGGAGGGGAGGGGAGGGGGGGACCCGCTCAAGAGCCGAGGCTTTCTAACTTTTACATTGATGAAGTGGATATTAGAAAGACAATATTAGCTCCTGTGCCGTCTCGGGCTGGGGAAGTTTTACATGGGGGATTTTCTCTATCAATAATTTAATAAGGAGGGTGCAGCAGCAGCAGCAGCAGCCTCTCCTACATGCTTTAAAGACTCAAGAATCGTGCATGAATTTCCTATAAGGCAAATAACAAAAGAGCTAAATGAGAAGAGCGGGTCTTTTTTCTCTCTAACTGGGACACTGAGGACTCTGTGTCATTACAGTAATTTAGCAATGTTAATGATCTGTAATATTAATACATCATACTTGAAAATGGGGAAGAGTTGTCATAATTAAATGCATTAAGCCACAATTAAAAAGTCATCTAAGCAGTTGTAAAGATACCAGCGACGATAAGGCTGTTCATTACACTGTGAACCTCTCTGCCCGTGGAAGCCCTCCCTGGCAGGGCTGGTGCAGCAGCCCCGACCCGGCGCAGCCTCCTCCGCGCAGCAGCCGCGCAGGAAGGCGGTGGGGCGCGCAGCCTGCGCGGCCTTATCAGCACATCGCCGCCGGAGGCGGGGGGTGAGGGGGCTGGACCAGCGAGCCCTCTGACGGATCTGCCCCAGCTCTGCAGGAAGTGGGGGAAGGGAGGGTGGCAAGACAACAGCCTCATCCCAGACATTCGTGCCCACGCACCCCGGCCACCTTTTCAAAGCATGTCCCCAGACGCACCGAAGCGCACATTTCGGCCGCGAAGCCGGAGTGGCGTTCAGTATAAGCCCGAAGCAGGCTGCCCCTCGCCTGGCGGCTGAGCGACCCCCCTGCCGCCGACACGGGCGGCCGCCGTCGGGGCGGGTCCCGGCCGGGCCCCGCGGGGCGCCGGTATCCGGCCCCTCCGTCCCCCACCCTCGTCATCTCCCTGCTTCTGCCGGGAAGGACTGAACCCCTGAGCTGCGGGACTGAGCTCTGAACAGCGGGACTGAGTTCTGAACAGCGGGACTGAGTGCTCCACCTGTGCGGCTGAGTCCTCCCCTCCAGGGCTGCTCCTGCCCGTGCTCTGCCTTGCACTGCCAGCTCCCTTCTGCCTGCACGCTGGAGTCAGCGTGCTCCCTGCAGCACCAGAAGCCAGGCACGCCCTTGGGGCTGAGGGGTGAGCAGACAGAGTCTGGTAATGTGGGCTGTAAGGCCCTTCTTCTGCCCAGATACTGCTAGCCATCCCATGTGGGCAACATCCCCACTCATTTATTTCCTCGTATAACTCATGACAGCCTCATCCCCAGCTTAGTTTTGGGGAAAACCTCATCCCTAACCTGTTCTGTCAGAATGATCCAGCTCCAATACAATCCATTACAAAAAAAAAAAAAAAAATCATATTCAACCAGATCACTGCTGACAGCCAGAGTGTTTCTTCTTCAATCTCTGTCAGATTTTCCATCTCATGGATGCACACTGTGATTTTCAGGCTGGTTTCATAATGGAGAAAAGGTTGCACTTGCAGACAGTGCGCTTATGTAGGGCTCTCTGGTGGTCCCCTCCTGAAAACAGCTTATCTCTTTGGCCAAGTTCAAGAAAATCTGGCTGAGGGAAGATGGTCTCACAGCCCTTTATTATGGAAATGGACAGTTGAGTAAAGGAGAAAAACCCAATCTGCTGATTCCAGAGGGAAAGCCTCTAACACAAGCTCAATCCTATGAATCAGACATAGAGATGAATCTTTCAATCCAAGGAAAAGTTTCAGACAGATCTTGAACATAGTTTATGCTTCCAGCCATAATCCACAACTCCAGGCAAATGTAGGCTTGCCCAGCCTGGAGCTGGCTGGGGAGATACAACACATGGACACTGTCATCTGTATGGAGTCCTCAGAGGAGTGCTGCACATTGCAACTGCCTCTCCTGTTGATATTGATGATGGATGTGATCACTAAAAATAAGAGAGAAGCAATGTCAAATAAACAGATAGGAGTAAAGAATATTTAGTAAAAGCAACACAATTTGCTCAGTCTTCAGATATTGCACTTTGGTAATGTCAACAATTTTGTATTTTGTTTTGTATTGCTGTTAATTCAAACACACCCTAGAAATGCACAAGATAAAGTTTGATATTACTATTTACACCAGTATATTAATAAAAATAATTTACATATGTAAAAATTTACATATGTATGTCCAACTTTCATATATGGTTGAGTGCAATTCCTTGGAGGACCTTGCCTTCCATAGGAATGTTGCTTCTCTGTAAGACAGCATGATGATGAGAAAGTCTTCATTTGGATTTGTAAAAAATCTACAGGTAGGAAATAAATTTATCTTGCAGCTAAATCAGGGACAGCAGGTAGAAAGACAATGTCAAAGTGATGGAACATTAGCTTACATGGGTATGGATTTCTTAGAGGGCTAAAGGGAGTTTTAGCTCCTCTTCCCCTCCTGCATCCGTTGATGCTGTAGAGCCAAACTCTGTGTGAGGGTCACACCTGTGTGACTGCACGGCCTCCCATTCAGTGGAGCAATTTCTCTTGTGTGTTGGTCCATCAGAAGAATCTCTTGCACTCTCAGCTTCCTGTCTCACAGCTTTCTTGAGTTTGATTAAAGCCCATGCTTGACCCCAGCTGGAGGCAAAATAACCTTGGACTTGAGCTCGCGCTTATGTCCATTGTCAAAATTCCTTGAAACCACTCAAAATAATCTCAATTTAAGTTGGGAAGGAGCTGTTACCTTTAGAAATGGGAATGGACCCTCAATGGTCTGAGGCCAACACTGTATTTCAGAACCCTATTTGTGGTCCATTTGCCCAAACATGCCACAAGCATGCTTCATAATGTATCTAAATGCAGGAGATTAATGCCCCACAAAGCTTATATGGAGTTCTGCAGAAGACTTTTTCCAATTGTGAAATTATGGAAGATATCTTCCCTGGAATTCAGCCCTGAAATCATTGATCCAAACCCGGGCTCCCTATAAATGGTCTTTATGATCACCCCCACTGCCTGCTGCAGGGCTGGGATTCAGAGCCCAAGCTTAGTGTCGTGCCCTGGGGTCCATAGTTCTGGGCTTTTTTGGGTGCTAGAAATGTCTCACAGCCACCTGTTCTGGGAGCTTCCACAGAAGCCTGGGGACAATGCCTTGAAGAAGCCTATGTCAGAACAGCAGTTACCTCAACAACTGCAAGATGCAAGGTGTGGTTTTGACTTGGAAACATCACTTTTTGGTGTTCTAAAGGGAATTTATTTCTCCAGAAATATCAAGGTTGTGGAAAAAACCTGAGATGAAAGTTATGTATAAATATATATAAAATGAATTGTGCTTGTGCTGGAGACTGTGTTTATTTTAAGTCTTGACGAATGAAAACTGTGCTCTTCAGCTGGCTATGCTGGGCGTGCAGCCTGAGGTACTTCCCTGGCACTTGGGAGTGAACAAGCCTGGTGTGTGATACAAGGCCCATGCAAACAGGGTGCAGAAATAATCACTCCTATCACAATGAACAGCCATCCAGCCCATCAACTGCCTTGGTTCTGTGTGAGTGTTTTGCTGATGCAATTGGAGAAGTCAATTTTAAGGAGAGGTTAGGAGGAGTACAGCACACAGCTGGCCTCACTGGATGCTCCTTACACCCAGAACAAGGCAAAGCTGTAGATGCTTGAGAGGGAAGCTGGATCAATGGACCATGGAGATGTTACCAAAAGCACTGGGAAGGCAGAAACTCCTATAGCAACACTGTAGTTGAGGAAAAAGGTGTTGTAAGACACACAATTGTCAGTGCTAGCACAACAGTTGTGTTGAAACTGTTGACAGCTGTGCTGAGCAAAGGGGTGCAGAGAAGGAAAGCACATGAGTGGGTGGTCACGTGGGCCAAGGAGACCCCTGCACTCTTGTACAATGATAGAGAGAAAACAGGCAAATGGTGTTTGTTGAAGAAACTTACATTAATCTAAATTATGTAAGACTTGTCTGAGGTTTGGTTTGAAGGACAGTAAGGGAAGGTCAAGATTCAAAGATGTTGGTAGGAATATTAATCAAGGGAGGACAGTGGAAGAAAATGCTCAAAGCCTGAGAAAGCAGGAGTTTGCTCTGAGCCATGCTGAATTAATGCTGGTATGTTAAAATCCATAAAGATAACATATTTTGAAAACAGGGACAAAGAATCTGAGTGAAGAGTGATTTTCTGCACTGTCATGGTGAAGGTGATAAATGAAGCCATCTTTTCTGGACTCACCAGGGAAGGGACAGGTAAGGGAAAGAGGGTAAAAGAGGTGAGTCTAAAAAAGAAGTAAGATGCCTAGCTTACTAGAAAGAAGTAAAGGCTGGAGAGAGTGTGGCTGCAGCTGCCAGAGGCAGGTGAGACTTTGAAGAGGATGCGAAAAAACTATGGTCCACAAACTGAATGAGCTGGGTGAAAAGGTTTCAGAGAGCAGGTGGCATGTCCTAGGGAGGAGGTTGGTTGGAATACCTTCTGCTACCAACAGGAGATATTTAGCAAGGTGGGATATTGGCTCATGTTGCAGCTGTAACTAGCGCGAGTTTGCTACTAGAAGTTGTGCTCTGTCAAAGCTTTGTGGTGTGTTCCCAGGGGACAGGCCTGTTTGTCAGACCTATAGTAACAGCTGACTAAGGCAGATTTATTATTACTTCTCCATAGCTGATCATAAATAAATATTTCAGTAGAACTTCTAACTCCCCTTCTAGAAAAGTAGCACAAGAGAAAATTAATGTTTTCTTTTAAGAGTGAGTTTTGGAAACTGGCAAAAGTTTCATTACCCAGCATTTGGAAGAAATACCTTTAAAAAGAGTGCCTCATAAAGAGTAAGCTTTCCCTAAAACCTCACAATCTTATACCTGAGCCCTTCAAAAATGAGACATCTTTTTCTTCCTTACAAGCTAGAGGTAAAATGTTCTGCTCATTTAGAAGTCACTTGCCTTGAGTACATCTCATTTGACGTAATATAAATTGTTATTGAGGATTCCAGAGCAAATAAAGGAGAGGGGATAAAAAGTAAATTTGTCTTCAGCAATTGTTTCTAGTAGTAATCTTTAAATTACTTGTCCTAGTTGGTCATCCAGGAGCCAAATTTGTCATTAGTCCATGTCAGAAAGAGATCATTCTCAAGAATACTTATGAGATGCAAATGAAAGACTAAATTTTCATTTAATCCAGTACCCTCTTCAACATTTCACTTTATTAATCAGTGAGGAACTTTTACATGAACTTTAAAAAATGCTTCCAAAAGTTATCCAGGTGCAACTTCAAGAATGAGCATGTTTTCATCAGGATTTATGACTCTCTGAAGAGTTTGGAGCCCAGAAATGAATTCGTCTATCACAAGGCATCAATGGAGAAAAAAAAAAAAAAAAAGGAGATGTCATTTTCCTTAGTGTAGTCTGGATTTTCCCCATTGTCTTTTATCTGTGACCATTATAAACCTAATGCAGTTGGGCTTTCTGATTACTTTCACGTTTTGGAGTTTTCAGGTGTATTTAAATTGGTGAGGCTATGTACAAAATAGAGTGAAATATCAAAATTAACAGTGCTTATTTTTAGTCAACTATTCTGGATGTGACAATAGATTTTGATTTGTGCTTATATGTATGAATGGGCATTGTTTATAAAAATGTTTTGGTCAATATTGGCCAGCAATACTGGTTCCTGGACTTCTCAAATCCTGGCTTGCTAATTGTTAAATTATGCTAATGATGAGATGCAGGAGCAAGTATTATTTATCCTGTATGCAGAATATTCAGGCCATAAAAACAAATTTCAAACATACCTTTATTCTTCGATAATTACAGTAACAAGGACAAGAAAGTCGGGTCAAGAAATGACCATAGCCCAACCACCAGCCAGACTTGGGCAATTAACAGCAGGTGTTAATGAAACCTTCTTGCCCGGTGATACCAGACAACGTGCGTTCAAATTGGCTCAGCAGCACTCGAAAGGTGGGGACCAAAGCTGCTGATGAGTCCACACCGGGACTTGCAAAGGAAGTTCCCGAGAAATACATGCCTCTCATGTCCATTTCCTGCAGCTAGGTTGTAGCTAGGCATCTTTTTGAAGCTGAGCATCAGAGCCTGAAATCACTTGTTTGACCCGGATCTGAAGTACCCACTGGAATTCTGCACTCTGAACAATGTCTGTATTTTAACCCATAACGAACTAATAAGAGATATGGAAGACAAGCAGCTGCGGAGCAGGACCCCAGAACCGCTGCAGCAGGAATGCCTCAAATTCACTTCTTTCCCTCATCTCTAAGCTTTTCTATCTCCTATCGCTAGATCTCACCTTCCAGCTCACCAAGTGTCCCGGCGAGCATAATACCCTCACCTCCACTGCCCTACGGCAGGTGGAGCACACGGGAGGCAGGAGCTGGAAGTCCTCCCTAGTATGTCATGGCCAGGAGCTGGAGACCCATCTCCTGGGCGAAAGCTACTTTGCCAAGAAGGAGCGAAGGCGGGGAACACACAGGGCACGGCGTAAACCTGGGGTTTGCCAGATTTGGCGTCCCAGGTGGTTGTGGGCAAACTAGAGGTTGACAGTGCCGAAATCAGATCTGCGGGGAACCCCAACAGGTCCAAGAAGCCGAGGCCAGGGTGCCATAGCAGGGGTTCTCCTGACCTGTTTCCACGGTTTTAGGCTGCCACGTTGACTTTAGCTATTAAAAATCCTCAAAACGTTCCACGGGGGAAAGCCCAAAGGTGTATGCCCCCCCCCTTGACAGGGCTGGGTTAGGTTTTGGTTTTTTTTTTTTTTCATTTCTGAGAAAATAAACCCATCTGGCTTTCAGCCCCCGAAGGAGTGGGGGTTCGCCGGTTGTAGTCGGGGCAGCGCAGCACCCCCGAGGCGGGGCGGGGGTCACCATCGAGGCACGGCGAAGGCGGAACCCCGAGACGCTGAATGCACTCCGGAGAACCTCAGCCGACCCCATAGCGGTCAGCAAAGACCCACAGATCTCTGTCCTCAGCTTCCCCCGACGCCCCCCGAAATTCCTGGGTCAGCACGGTCTGTCCCCGGGGTGGCCTTCGCGGGGCCGGAGCTGGCACGGAGGCAGAGGGACGGACACACGGGGGGGAGCCAGAGGGACGCAACGGGGCGGTGACAGAGCATCGGCCGCCTCGGGGAGGATGCACGGCAGCAGGTGCCCCCGGCTGCAGCGCCCATGGCCGCTGCGGGAGGCTGGGGCGTGGGGGGATCTTGCGAGGGCGAGCAGCAGCGCAGGGGGGGATGGTGTGACACGGACTACACACTCGTACTCAGGCTGCCGCAGCGCGGGCAGCTGCTCTGACAGAGCCAGAGAAGGCTGAAGCCTTGGGGTCGGGAGGACTCCGGCTGCAAAGTCACTCTGTGCGGGAGACCGACCCGCCGCCGCCCCTTCGGGCTGCCCGGGGGGATGCGCCGGGTCATTGCCGTGCTGTGCCACCAGCTCCGGCGCAAACGATGCCACGAACTGCGGCGAGGGACACGGTCCGGTCCCCGAGCCGGTGCTCAGCCCCGGCGGGGTGGGCCCGTCTCCCCCGGGACGCTCACCCGGCACACGGGGCGGATGCGGAAGATACGCTTGAATCCCAGCCCAACTGCGCTGCTCGCCCCAAACAGCGGCATGGGATTGCGTGGGTTTTCCTCAGCAGGTGTGAAACGGACGGCCAAGGAGGGATAACTCCCTCCAGGTGATGGGGACTGTTCCCAAGGTTATCCCGCTGAGGGTTGTCAGCGCCTCCTCATGCTGAAATGTTTGAACGTAGGAAGGAACGGTGTCGGCGCTAACGATTAACTCCCGAAGTATGCTGAAAATGCAGTGACACTTGTATTTAGAAGGGCTTGGTTTTGTCTGCGGTGCTAATTGATTTCTGTTCAGGCTGATCCCTCTTAAAACATGAACAGATTTAATGGTTCTTACTCCCGAGCTCTATGCTATTGAGATAATTTCGGTTATTAAGACGCATTAATAAACAGTTAATAGACACCTTTTTTTTTTTTTTTTTTTTCCCCAAGAGGTAAGCTCTTCATCAGTCCGAAATAAATAAGCAGCCTTTACCGATGCTCTCCCGCACTTGGGATCAGCAGTTACTGCCCACGCGTGTCAAAACTACCCTACAGCTGAGGAAGTGCAGGTGGGAAGCTTGTCCCGCAGAGCCCAGCAAGTCCTTCTGCAGCGTCGCACGAGTGAAAGAAGGGCTGTAACATCAAAACAAAGGATCGGTGACTAATTCGGTCTCTGACTCCGCCGATGAGAAAATAGCTCACAACAAGTGCACCAAGCCTGGCTTCAGCCCCTGAGCAAAAGAGGGCGAGTCAAATTCCTCGAGTCAAAATCTGGGATGTGCTAGAAAGCCTCCTCGCTGTTAAGGCCAGGAGGATGAATGCATATTGTAGGGAACCTGAATGAGAGCTGGGTTTAGATAACTTGTCATTTTTCTGGCTCCAACCTGAGCTCCCGCCTCCTTCCCCTCCACCCCTCCAAAAAAAAAAAAAAAAGGCTTATAAGAATTTGCTCTGGCCTTCCTTTACTTTTTCTCTGGTAAGGCTCATATTTCATTTCTGGCAGCCAGAGAAATCTTAATAAAAAGGACGTGTAGAAGCATTTCCAGGGGAATAATTTGATCAGGAATTATTGCTGGTTTTGGAATTAGTCCTAAAACTTATTAAAAGTTGAACAATCCCAGCACATACTCTTCTCTTCCAGGAATCCTTTTCCGGCGATAACAGCCTTCCCCCCACCACATTTTTCCGCCTGCTGCTCCGCGTGGATCCCATCGATAGCAGCGGGGGAGGTGTTGTTTTACCCTTCTCGATCTGTTTGATGGTATTTAGCAGGCTACTGCCATTTTGCCCCACTAGCAGCAGCCACCAGGTTCTCTCCCTTTTATCTCGTTGTCGCGGGCGCTCAACGCTCCCGTGAGCAGGTGAAACCGCCACTCCCGGCGGGAAGAGGCCCCTCCCGAGCCAGCTGCCCCCGCCACCCGCACACTCGCCCTCCCCGGGGGAGCGCTCGCCCCCAGCGGCCCCGGCCCGGCCTCGCTGCCCGATGGGGACCCCAGACTGCGGCGCTGGAGTTGAAGATGGGCTGTCTTGCGGCTGTTCCCCGGTGCCCATCCTGGGGCTGAGAGGAGGCTGAGATGGAGCCGGCTGTGGGGGCCGGAGAGCAGCGCTGTGCCAGGCTGTTTGTTTCACCAACGCCTTCAGAATCTCAAAGGTTCAGCTGTAAATGACAAATTTAGCTGTAAATAGCTAATTACTTTTTGTTGTATGAAGGGGAGAAAAGGGAAATGTTGGATTTGAATTGACATTCCAGTAATATATTTCCGTGAGAGGAGTTTTAAGATGTCCTCTGTAATTTCCCATAAGAAATCTGGTTATACTGGTTGATTTCAATAGGAGAATTCTCTGCCTGGAGGCATAGGATGAGTAATATGCCGTGTGTTTCATACTCCTTTTCTAATATAATAATAAATGTATTCAAAAAAAGCAACGAGGTGTTTACAATTAGTACCTTCACTTCTACGGCTTGCCTAAATTTCCCAGTATTGGCAATCGAAACGGGCATCTTAGAGGGCTGGAAGAGGCACAGGGAGAAAACAGCTAGCCCTCTCCTCCCAACCCGGCCTCGGCTCCGCTTTGCCAGGGGAGGCACGACTAACAACTCTGGGAAGCTGCGGCTTAAATTCTCGAAGTCAGCAGGCAGCACATCCAAAAAGGGAAAGGTGCAAGAGTGGGCAAGGAGAAATTAGAAAATTGCTATCGATCGTTCTCTCAGGCGCGGCACTGCCGCCTCCTCCCCCTTCGAAGTGTCAGCCTCCTCCCGAGCATGGCAGGAGTTTGCGGGAGCCCCGACAGCTGCCTCCCGTCAGCAGATACAGAGACAACAGGTCTCGTACTCGGCAGGGACCTGCCTCGCCGCTAATTGCTTCGGTTTCTCCGTCCGTCGCTCTCTGCCTCCGCACCGTTCCCTGCCAAGCGTCCGAGGGGATCGTGCCACAGGACGGACGGATGAATGATATAGATGGACGGACGGATGAATGGATGGATGGATGGATAGATGGACTAGATGGATGGATGACAGAGGGGGACACTAATGCC
>VXAC01003946.1:19642-43022 GCA_013399225.1 Rhipidura dahli
TAGGGAGGGGCGGGACCGAGGTTCGCCACGCCCCCTCGGCGGGCCCGGCAGCGCGGGGAGGGGTCGGGCGCCGCGCATGCGGAGTGTTTTGGGTTGTTTGGGGTTTTCCCTGCCCAGGGCCGGTGCCGCGGGAGGGGAGCGGCTGCCGCCCCGGAGAGCATCCCTAGGTGCGGGCAGCGGACACCCCCAAAAAGATCCACGCGTGTTTTCCTGGACGCTCGGGACGCCTCTTCACGGTGCCCCCAGCCCGAGCTGTCCGACCGTGTTCCTCACCGGCCGCCTGTCAGTCAGGGTGAACTTGCTCGCCTTGTTTGTGCTTCGGCGGGTCGGTTTTGACTTACCCCTGTGGTATGTGGAAGCTCCGACTCCAATAAACCATTAACTCTTTCCCGTGCTGGCATCAGGCTAGGCTTTGCCCGGGACGGCTCCGCCGCCCTTTTAAGGAAAAGCCGGAACCGGGCTTCCCGAGTGCGATGCGCGCGTGGGGTCGTAGCCCCTTCGGGAGCATCACCGAACCCCCGCCGGACGCGCCTCACGATCCGGCGGACGGCTGAGATACCGCGCAGGGTCGGAGGAGGGAGTGGTGTCCGCTCTCCTCAGGGACTCCTTTGTCACGCCGCCCGCTGTCGTCTCGTCCGGGTTCCTCTCCGCGGAGCCCGCTCCGGCTAGTCTCGGTTCCCCGCTCCAGCCACGCTCCAGCTGTTGGGCTTCGCACCTTCCTTGCCTCTGCACTGCACCTCTGCCCGCCACCACCACCCACAGCTACTTCGCTGGCGGGACGTTTGGAAAGAATCCGAGCGCCAGCCTTCCACCGGAGGGTGGTCCGCGGCGCTCTCCCCGACGGTGAGACCTCCCGGGTCCCGCGGCAGCCTGTCACGGCCAAAGTGCCCTGTAAAATACCGAGCAGCTCTTCTGCAAACCGCGTCTTCTCCCGTTTCGTGTTTTTCGACCCGTATATTACTACTTAAGCCTAATTCTCTCAGTCTCCAAAGCCACCTTGCCAACGCTTGACCTCTTAAAATCCAGTTAGTCGTGTAAAAAAAAGTACCCGTCGGTTGTCAAAACGGAGAGATTAAGATATCTACCGGCGCTGGCTGGTGTACAGGATTGGCAGGGAAATGGGGTTTCTCGAAGGTGGGCCCCCACCAAGAGGGGCTAATCTCGGCGCAGGTAACTCTGCCCTGGAGATCAGGTTATCACCCCATCGGCCAGCTCACTCCCCTTTTGGGATGAACAGCCAATATTTTCATCTGCGTAACACCCCTCCCCCCCTTCCCCCCCCATTTGTGTAGGGAAACTCTCTCCTGTATCTCTCGATGACATGTAGCGTTATTGTATTTGACACTTAAGGACTCATCCCCTGTCTCTCCGCACAGATCGGATGCTGCCTTGATCGACTTCCCTTCGCACCGTGCCAGCGGGACAGCGCCCGAATTAAGTCAGCTCGGGGGAAGGCAGGATCACGGTTCATACGTTCCCGGCCGCAGCCATGAGCAGGGTGAGAATCAGTAATATCTGGAGTGTGATCGGGGCGGAGAGGGAGAGCGGGGAGGGACAAGCAGCAGCGACTCACTGATGCCACCACCAGTGGCACCCCCGGCTCCCGAAGGCTCCCGGTCCCGCTCCCGCCAGCGCCCGCGGGGAGCAGAGTGGGGGCTCACCGCCCAGCGGGCTCGGTTCCAGCGAGGCTCTTCCCCCGCTCTTCCCTCCCATGCTGCTTCCCTCACGACCCCGCTCCCTCTCCTTGCGACCCCGAACCCGTCGGTGCGAGAGCAGGGTGAGATGTAGAGGATGGCGACGGTCCGCTGTCGCGACAGACCCGCGTGAAGCACTCAGGGCGAGCACATGGGTAAGCCCCGTCTGAGCAGTTCCTACACAGTTCCTACACAGATGGGTGCCCCCACCACGACCCCTGCCCTGGCCCAGTCCGTGGGCACTGCCGCGCCAAGGCTGCTGCCGCCGGGCTGCTGCTCTGGGGCTCCGCAAGTGGCAAAGCAGCGTGCAGGCAAAGCGGACAGCTGTGCCACGGAACCCGTGTGGGAAAGGGCCGCGGGGAGGTTCGACAGGAGCTCGGGGAGGTTCCTAGGGTCAGTAGTCACCATCTGTCTGAGAACAGCACAACCACCAACTCGCAGGTCCCCACAGAATCGCGTACAGGTAAACTGGTCTTAAAAAGAAGCATTTGCAAAACTTCCAGCAGAGAAGATGCCTCAATTCATGGACTGTCTTCCAAAAATATCACCATTCGCAAACTCATGACTTCATCTGCGCATGTTTCTGATTACGTTCAGTCCACCAAATAGTGAAAACAGTAATAGAATTTATTGGTCATAAATTATTGTACACGACTCTCTCACAGGCTGAAATCTATGAATGGTTCAGTACTAGCTCAAGTCTATTTTTCTAGTCACAGATGAAATTCTTTATTCGAAGGTCTCCTTTTCAAAGAGCTTTCCGCCTCCCCTCACCTAAGGTTTGCGGCAACCACTGTCAACTAAAACCACCACCCGTGGTTATTTCAGCGATGCCGGTAGTTACAGGGGGTCTGCCTTTCCCTGGTAATCTGCTTTCAAGACAGTTCCAAGTGATGGAAACTCTTATCAGTTCCGCTTGGAGCAAGGTTGGACTCGTGGAACTCGTTAGGAACGACCGGAGGGTCCCAGGTCTCCCTCGGTTTGAGGCAGCCGCGGCGTGGGGGAGGAGGCTGCTCTCCCCGCGGGGGTTTCCGCGGCCGCGGTGCAGCGCGGAGCGGAGCGGCTGCCTGCACAGCCCTCGCGCACACACACACACACACACACGCACAGAGACACACACCCGCAGAGGCACAGACACTCTCTCGGAGAGCCTTCAAATCCCAAAACACAAAAAGGGAAGGCTTTATCGGAGTTTAGTTACTTATCTGCATTTTTGTTAAACCGCTGCTGTGATCTCCACGTAGTTGTGCGAGTGTGTTAATTGTTCTGATAATGTGTTGTTATCGATGCAATAACAATACAGTCGTGTATAATGTGATTTACTTGCCTTCGACCCGTCAATTCCTGACGCATGCAAATTCAAGGGCGCGATCTTTCCTTCTGCTACCAGAGTGGGTGGAGGGAGGGGTGATTGTGGGGGGGAACAAAAACCCGAGCAGATGCATTATCACACGGAGGGTAAACAAGACTTTCCAGAATGCAGTGCTGTATTCCATCGAGCAAGATCAGAGCGCTTTAAAAAATATTAAAGCGGGGGGGTCAGACTATCTTCTCGATAACCGTATGTTAATTCTGCCAGCTTGCCTACAGTAGATGTAGCTACTACTTACAGTAGATGTAACTACACCCCACTCCAAATACTGTCCGATTTCTCATATTCCGTCCAAACATCTAATCTCTCGTGTTTTTTAAAGCCGAGTTTAAGGTGAGTTTCGAGGAAGCAAGCTCATTTCCTCCTAATTTTTATTTGAGCCTAACAATCATGTGGAGAATCAAAGAGATAAGAAGAAGTTGAAGAACAGTGGTTATCCCGATAGCGATCTCCGCCTTGCTGTGCCTCCCGATTGAAAAGCTGATTCACGGGCTCGGCAGCCCCAGCGCTCCTCTGCATTGGCAGAGCCAGATCGCGTTTTCATGGCTCCCTTTGTGCACTGAAGCGTTTCCATCCGCCAGCTTCGAAGGCTGACAGTTTTCTTCGTGTAGGGTATCAGTCACCGATTCCACGTCACTTTCAGCTGTCCGAAGTTGCTGGGCAGGCTGGAATCTTAAGTACACCAACAGGTTGGCAGGCTGATCGTTGTGCTTGTATGGAGCTTGGCAGGTTTGTGAGCGTTCCTAAGTCTTTTTCCTCTTGTGAAGTCCAGTACACCTGTAGTGAGAAAGGGAGTATTACCCCGTGAGCTCTTTGTTGTGCATAATACGCTAAACTCATTCATTTGCTTTTACAGAGTGCTTCCAAATGCTCGGTATTATTATTTTTCAATAACATTCGCTCATTATTAGAGCAGCTGGTAGTCCAAGCTCTAGTGAAGTGCCTGGCAAAGGATTCTATCATAAAACACTGGTTTCTAAGTTTATAGTTTCTAATTTGGCTGTGAAAGTGTGATTCTGGATGGAACTTGGCACTCAAATACTCAGCTGGAGAGTAAACTTTTTATAATAAAAACATTGGTTCATTGGGTTTGCTATTTTAAGTTAGAAGAGAATTAGCAAAGTTTTTACTAGTTTGGGAAGCTTAGAGAAGTCCTGTACTTTTTGAAAGTTAAATGTTATGATTTCAGTAAGGGTTGAATATGTTCTGTGACTTAATGTGTATTATTTTAAAAGCAAAGCCCAATCTATGTGCTTCAGGACACTGGCGTTGCTCTTGCAGGAACTCCAGACCTAGATCTCACACAACTGTTGATAGAAGTTCTGATCAGAAGGTGATCACGGGGTCCTTACTACTTTTAGAAATAAAGAGAACTTTAAAATTCAGCCTATTAAAACTTGCTAAGAGACTAGATAATGTTTATCTAATCTGCATGAACTCCATTTGTAAGGCAAGCTATTTTCATGTACTTTATTAAGTCATTTTTTTGCTTCTTCTTATTCCTGTTAGCTGCCTGGCTAGAATGATCAGAAGTGCAGCCAAGGAAGTCTTAGAACAAAAAAAAAGATGATGTTGTATGGTTACATGCTAGTCCCTGTCTGGGAAGTGAAGGTGAGAATTAGTTTCCCGGCAGAGTTCCTGGACAGGCTTAGGTGTTCCAGAAAGGGCAGCTAAATACCTTTCCAACACAAGGAACTACTGGAAGCTCATCAAGGAATACAGATGTGATAGCTTCCCCTGCCTCACATGATGAAATCAGAGCTCATATGGATGGAGACTGCTGTCTCTAGAGTCCTGGTTTCCCTGTTTAGGCAGTTGCCTTTGACTTTTCTTCAAAGGCTCATGCTCTGAAGAAAGCATCCACTTCTATCTTTGCTCCCCATTGTGACAAGACATCTCTTTCCCATACCGTGATGGGTTTTTGCACCTTTATCCAAAGAAATGGACTTTATCATCGTGGTGTCACTGTCCTGTATGGAAGTACAGTATAATTTTCTAGTTCCCTGTTAGGAGAGGTGAGCCTTGCTTTTGGGTGTATTCTACTACAAGCTTCTTTATGTATCTAATCTCTGAAGACTTGTACATTTAAATTCAATCAAAATTTTACGGTGACGAAAATCATCTTGTTTCACTTCTTAGGGCTGTCCAGCAGTCATAGAGGATTTTTTCCCCCTGGAATTAATACATTTCAATGACCAGTCTAGCTTTGTTCAAGGTTGATTCATAACTGTAAAACACAAAAGGTTCTTTTGCTATTCATGGGTGCTAGACATGTCTGAAAAACATCTATGCAATTTTGAAGACAAGGTCTTAGATGTTTCTGGATACGACTGTGGTTTGGAAACCTTTGGCAGGCATTTCAGGATCTGTAAGTGTACCCAAGGAGGCTAGAAAGAAGATCAGAATTTGGTCCATTTCTCTCTGAAGAACAGTTAAGCATAAATCTTTGCTGATTGCCTTCTGATTATAACGACTTTTTGATTGACTACGAACAACAAGGGAATGGAGGCCCATAAATCAAAGAATCTATATCTCTTTGGATTTAAACTCACAGCCTTTATTTCTTTATGGTCAGTGTCTTGTTTATCTGTTTGTAAGAATGAGCAGGTTCTGCATTCCATTTGTTAGGAGGAATCAAAATGTCACTCAGGAAAGTTCAAAGTTAATGGTCACAGGCCAGTTCTAGTGATCAGACAAGTTAAACATAGAGGGTGCCTACCCCTACACATCACACCTACATTAGTACCTGCACCTGCATCAGATCAATGGTGCCACAGCTTTCCAAGCACATCTCTTCACAGTGCTCACCCACCAGGCTTTGGTTTCCATTGAGGAGCAGTTTCAGATGAGGCAAAATGACCAGATGCTCTTCATCTGCTCTCAGGAGTGTGGTCTGCAAAGACTCTAGCTCAACCTAAATCAGCTAGACCCCAATAGCATAAAATGGATTATATTTAGTGTTCTTGATTCAGACAGATGACCATTGACCACTCCACTTTTTGCATCCAATTATTTTAGGTGCTTCAGAATGATTTTTTCTGGCAGAAGATGGAAAAGGCACTTCTGCCTCTGCATGAGTGTTCCTCTGGTAAGGAGTAGCTCTACTTTGTGCGTGTTCTGTGACCTTTGACACAGGTAGTCAAAACCCAAGGACCAGTTAGTTCATGGTTGCCTGGCCTGCATCCTTAACACAGCTTTTGGAACTTTGCTAGACCTTACATCATCCTCACAATAAACTTCTCATTATCCACAGTAGGATATATAATGTCTTCCCTTGGCATGGACAACAAATGGAAACTATTCTAAATTTTTCCAAACTCAGTTGAATAGTTAAATCTTATCGTGGTAAACATTGCCTTGATTTTCTCTTTTTATTTTCTTCACTCAAGTGTGCATGTTCTGTAATAATAATTGCTAGACTATCTTTTTTCATCTCCAAATTTAGATTTTCCTCTCATTTTAAAGGGTAATCTATTATTTTTAATAACTTGCCTCTATAAACACTCATCAGGTGTGTATAATCATCTCCTACTAAGCAAACACTACTACTACTACTGATAGTTCTGAAAGATTGAGATCTTTTACTTTGTCAGCATCATGATGGCTTCTGATGGAGTATATTGTGCAGTGCTGGACTTCAGGAAAAATGTGGAGTCAGTGGACAGAATGCAGCAAGATTGATTAAAGGTCTAAAAAATGTGCTACATACACAGATATACAAGTGAAGATTGAAAACGTTACTTAAGCTGGAGAGAAGGAACTGGTCTTTAAGGGTTTAAACGCTAAATGCAAAGATGAGAGGATTAAATTGTGTTTGTGGGGATAAACAAGAAGTAATGAGCTTAAGATGTGAATTCCAGTTAAATCCTGGAAAAAAACAAGCTTCAAATAGGGAGTATAGATGTTCAGAGCCTGCCTCTGCCTGGAGAAGGATGAGGGATGTTAACAATAGGTGAGACTAACTTGTCAAGAGTGACAAAGCCCTAGGACAGGAGTTTTCTTCTGCCTCTCTTTGCATGGATATATGATGTGGGAAGAATCAGTTTTAACTTAGTTCTCCATGCAATCCTTAACTTAGTTCTTCATGCAATCCTTCATGTGTGTTCAAAGTCCACACATCCTGCTGGCTGACAGCCTGCAAACTCGCTGTTCCTCTCTTACCCACACTTGTGATCAGCACCACTCCTCCTCCTCTATATGTGTTGCCAAAATGATCATATATGAGCATGTCTCCCACTGACATGCTGAAGAAATGTTTTGTTTTACTGTCTGGTTTAGTTGGTTCTGGCCTCCTCTTTCTTCTTAGTGCAATTTTATCACTGTCAGTGGAAAGTCCTATTTCTGACATGGCTTTGCTCTTTTCCCCTCCTACTTTATCACCTTCCTATTGTGTTTCAAATCTCTGCTCAAAGTACATTTTTCTGCATCACTTCTGTGTGAGTTTCTTTTCCAACTTCACTCTCTAGATTAATAATTAGAATTTTTTATAATAAATTTATAATTTTTAGTATTATCATTTATATGAAAATTCAATGCAAGTTATTTGAATTGCATGAAGGAAAGGAAAGGTCACACTGATAGATAGCATTGGCAAAAAGTTGTCAATGGTGTACCAAATCAGTGACAAATTTGACTCTTGGTGTATAATATTTGTTTAGAATATCTCTGCTGGTAATATGCAGGGAAGTTTGTAATCCTTTACAGACATTTTAATTTCTTCCATAATATTCTCCCATGTGTGGATGCTTATTATCAGTGATATAAAAGAGAAAGGTGGTTTTTGTTAGTGTTATTGAAAATCTGACTTTTACTACTGATTCTGTAGAAAGAATAAGAGAGCAGAACATACAAGAAGCAATAGACTTATGAAAGAGCAAGAAGTTTTGCAGCATTCCTGGAGATGCCTTTTCATTTCAGTGGGTAAAATAAAATCAGAATTTCCAGAAGAAGTTCTTTTGGTTTTCAATTCTCTTGTCAACTTTCCCTTACATATTATCAGATGTTGTTTATAGAGTATGAAGAAGGTCATGCCAAAAAGTACTCATTTGCCCTGAAAGTAAATAATTCAGACTTGAAACTTCTAAAGGACACAAGAAGAATTAAGTGCAGATCTTTCAAAGTACAGGGTGCCTAATTTCCATTGATTTTAATTCCCTCAAGGAGATTCAATGGGATTTTCTGCCCTAAATTCCTTGAAAATATCTGTACACTCTGAATGGAATCAGCCCAAAGCACATTTATTCCTTATGATAGAAACAGATTGTTGTATTGTTTCTTGTTCACCCCCTCCAGTTTTTTAATGCTTCAACTGTTTTCCAAGCAGGATGGTTAAACAATGGTTAGAACAAAGACTATATAAAGTTCAATTTTCTGGGATTCATCTGGGTCTTTACTCCATTTTCCAAATGAAGCCTGGTCCTGCTGCACTAGGAGTTACCTGAACAAGTTCCCATGGAGTAAGCTGGTGTGTGAACATGACCATGTATCTCCTCAATGCCAAGTGCCTATGTTCATGGCAACCTTAGGGTAAAAGAAGGAAAAGAACTGGAAAATATCCTTCAGAGGGAAAAAAGTGTACAAACCTCCTCAGAGGCCACAAACCACTGTAAAAATATGGGATGGTTGGCAGTTCCAACGGTGTGGATGATGTGCTATGGTGTATCTTTATCTCGAAAGGAGTTGCTCCTATGCATGTAGCCTTTGTGTAACAAAACCAACTGGAGATGATGAGACCTAAAATGAGATCTTGTGGATGGTCTAGCCATGCTCTTTTGCTGCATTAGGAGTCAGAAGTGCCATAAATTTCTTTTGTCATATCACAGTGACACCAGAATCATGTCTTTGGAGTCCTGATCTAGTGGCTGGCATTCTTGCCCTTGGCAGTGGAATTGGAACTAGATTAGCTTTGAGGCCCTTTCCTACCCAAACCATTCTATAGTTCAATATCTTAACCACAAGATATTCTACCTCTTCTTTTCACCTAAAGAACTTTTCTTAAAGCACTCTTCTAAGTAATTAAACAAAGTTGTTAAATGCCAGGAAAAAGAAAAACAGCATTAATGAATAATCTCTTGCTGTAATCCTGTAAAAATATTGCAGATGTACCTATTAGATTTGATAATAATGCTGTACAACAAAGCAATATCAGTACTTGTATTTGACCAACAAAACATAATGTGCTTTCTCTTGCTTCCTTTGAAATAGTGACCCTGTTAAAAATGTTAATAAAGCTGCTATATTTTAGAGGAGCCATAATTTAAAACATAGTTTATGAAATCACAAACACAGGGTATGACCCCAGCCAGCTAAAAAGAAGATAAATGTTCCTGTTGTCTCATGGAAAAAGTGAAATTGCTGTCTTTTTCTTCTCCTGGTCATTATATGGACAGGTAAAACATAAAATACGTTCATACAGTCCATCACCATTAATACTGGGATTTTCTAGGATAAGGTTATTACAATTTTTTCTCCCCAAGTATTATGTGTGTGATAGGTAGACAGAAAACAAGAAATAGTTTACTTCTTTGCCATAAAAAAACCCAGTGATCTTGGACATAATAAATAGATAAATTACACTTTCTTCTTTAAAGACTTCACTCAAAGCCTGCTGAAGTACAGGGGCTCTCCCAAAATGCCTCCCAGGTTCACTGGAGGCAGGCAGTAAATTGCCCAAACCAAGTCTTTAATGACTTCACTGTTAAGTTCAAGCCTTCCCAGGTAAAAAGCCAGTTCAGGAAACTACTTTGTTGCCAGCCCCTTTTCCTCTCTCCCTGTAAAAGGGCATGACAGGTTATCTTAACGATAAGGAGACTGTTAACTTTCAGTTCCTACCATTGCTGGAAAGACTGAAAGTATAATATCCTTTGCCTTCAGAAAAGTATAACCCTTTCTCTCTGCCTGCTGTATGATTCCTTCAAACACAGATATGCTTATAGTTGTTTGGATTATCTTTTAGGCAGAGATGAGTTTAACAGGAGAGTTTCACCTCAAAGTGTAGATGCAATGAGTTTATTTTGGCTCACAGCACAGAGATTTTAAAACACAACAATAAATTAAAACTGGGAGGAATCCTTCAGGCACTCCGACATTTCCCTTTTTCTTTTTCTCTGCCTTTTTCTTTTTGTGTTTAACAGGAGGTGGCAGTTGTAGCATTTGCAAAATAATAAGTACAATAATTTGACATTGTGATATGATTACTTATGTAAGTGCTTAGACATACAAATACCTAAGCACTAATGTCATCACTGAGAGTCATGGCAGTTATTTCAGCCAAGTTAATAAAAGATCATTACTATAACTATCTACACAGGACTGAACATGATGGGGAATCTGGGATATGAGAAGTCTAACAATAAAAAAACACACATTCTTAGTGTATTTGTGCACATGTGATTATTCTGACAACAAATCAGAAAGAATTCAGTGGGTGCTTGATTTGTAGGGTTATTTAGAGATAAAATTATACAAGAAATTTTCACTTTTCTTATCCATGTATCTTACCTCCTGTTTTCTCTGGTGAGGAATCTAAGCACTGTTAATTTAAACATGATTTCTCTCTAGTTTACATGCTCCTGGATCCTAACATAGAGATGTAAATAGCTGGGTGTGAACCTGCTAGGTATTATATTTAGCTGACACAAACAACTCAACCAGATAGTTCTGTGTAGATAACAAACTCCTTTCTACATTGGTTGGGAATCAGAGATCAGGTGATTGTTGTTCTTTTAACGATTATTTATTTAAATTGGTCAATTCGAATACAGACTTGGTCCCAGTCTATGGCTGGCTGGACAAAATTCACAGGTTAGACAAAACTTTGGGGCAGGAGTTAGTCCTATTTCCCTGTCTCATCTCTAACCTTACAACCAGGACTTTTCCATGGTGCTCTGCTATTGCTCCTTCTTTTCATCCAGAAAAACCTGCAAAAACAAGCCTTGCTGAGTTATGCAGGGGCCAACAAATCTCAGTCCCGGCAGATGGGAGAGGAGGTAAATAACAAAGTGAATTTCAAAGTGGTATCAGCAGGAATGCCTCACTGAATGGGCCTGCCTCCAACCTGCCCATAGAAATTTTAGACAGTATCTCTCTGGGCTCTTGGGTTCAAAGAGAGCAGCTGTCCCTGAATTAACCAGGAACAATTGCTTTCAACACATCTGCTAAAATCAGTATTTCCTACTGAGGCCTAGAACCGAGTCCAGTACTGATCAGAATATAAGCCCTCTGCACAAGCCCCTCACTGAATTGGACAGCAAAACCCTGCACCAGTGAGGTTTCTGGTGGAATGTAAGGATAGTGTACACAAGGCACACTGCAATGCCATGCAATGTCACTGCAAGTGTTTCCAACCTCCTTCCAAAAGAAAGATCAGCATCTAGATAGAGCAGCACCAAGACTGAAACTGGAAGGCCTTTTTAAAAACAAGTACCATTGCTGGAAAAGGATCTTATACATCACAGAAGGATATCCACACTACAGTTTGAAGACACATACTCCTGGAGCCTTCCTTCCAGAACCCCTCTCCTCCTCTGCACCAGCACTGAAAGCTGTGGTCGACTGATTGGTTGACCCAGCTGAAAAACAGCTATCCAAAAAGAACAAACCACTAGTTTTCACCAGTCACAAACACACATTTGATTGCTAACACTGACGAATGAGTGGCCGTGGAATGGTGAAGGCAGAGAGAAACACGGGCCCTTCCATATCAGCAACAACAGAATCTGATCTCAGCATAACCCACTTGTGAAACCTCATCCTATGTGCCAGTTGCTGAAATCCACACAAGGAAGGCACCACATTTACTCTCTTAGAGAGGGTAATTCTGGGCTGAAACAAAAATTACCATGAAGTTAAGTCCTTCTTTGAGACAGAAACACCACCACCGGCTCTCAAAGCTGCTTGCCACCCTCAGCAGCCCTGCTGATCACAATTTCACAGCTGCCACGGTGGGAGGAAGGGAGACTTTCTTCTCTTGCTCTGCAGCCAACGAACAGTGTTTCAAAATCAGGAGGACTTGGCATGGATCTGCCTTTACTGCAGTTTGTTTGTACACAATGTTTACTTATGACAATGAAGTATCGGAGAAAGACATTTGAAGCTGATTTATCAGTAATTATCAGTGTCTAAGGCCATTACAGAGCAGCCTATAACAGGCTTTGTCAGTCAGTGGGATCTGGCCTGGAGCATCAACAAGGTATGAATGGAGCCTAAAGCTTTCCTTTTACCTCTGGAAACAAAGAAGGAAAATCCATGTATGACTTCTTCATCCATCCCAGTCCTAAGCAGAGTTTCTCTCACCCAGCAGACAGGCAGGAGAGGTTCCACTGCAGTAGGATCACTAGCCAGCAGAGGCAGTGGTAGCACAGGTAAAAGGTCCCGGGAGACTCCTTTCTTTCGCTGCTCGCAGTTGCTAGCTCACAAGTCTCTGGCTGGTTGGTTTTGAGACTAGATATGCAGGAACAGCTGGGAGCATGGGGGATGAAGATCCCCTAATGTCATTCTTCACCTTCCTCACAAACACATCTCCAAAGCTCCAGGTCACACTGTAGTCACACCCAAACTCGTGACGTGCAGCTTACCACACCTATCTCCCCATGAGCTCCTCAAGGCTCTTCAAAGTCATCTGACCCATGAGCACTTTTGAGCTTCTGGCTCCTCTTGACTCTCCTAGACACTCCCCAGGATTAAAGAAGCACACCAGAGAGGAACACATCCACAGAATTGAAACCTGTTGCAGGAAAATTGCTATAGCTTCATATATCTTAATGACTGAGTTTCATTAATATCCTATGTGTCCAACAAATTCGACCAGATCCCTGCTGAGCTGGCAAATTTCTGTGGAGAAATCCCTGGCACCACATTTGTTTATCTTTGTCGACAATTTGTCTCATTGTCTCTGTCATTGATGAAACCACAAATAGTGTGCCAAGATCATTTGCCTCAATAAAAATGACAACAAATTTAAGAAGCACAAATATGTAAGCTGCACTACAATCTTTATCAGTGACACCCAAAACTGAGCTGGAACCATTAGCTTTCAAGGACAGACTACTAAAATAGGTTCTCCACCTATGGTTCTCCACCTATCTATGGACAAGATAAACCTGTCCATAAAGCATATTTGTGTCCATGAAGAAATCACTTTGTTCTTGAATACAACCTTTAAAAGAATTAGGAAAATAGGGGGGAAAAAGGCTATTTATTCACATAGGACATTAAGATTGTATGAACAAAGGAATTAAGTTGAGGTTTTTGAAACTTGCACACAGGTGTTCAAGTGTAATGACTTGATTTCACTGATGTTTAATACTTCACCTTCAATGTGAAACTCCACGACAGTTGCTTCTACAAAATGAAAGGTGTCCATTTGAGCAGTTAACACAAATGTGCATTACAGTCTCGTAATTTCCGTGTCAGGAAAACAAGACGTTTTCCTCAGCTGTCCCCAGTTAGACAAAGCTCAGGTATTTACCCCTGATTGAAGTTACAGCTGTCCTTCCTATCTCTCACAGGTGAGGCTCAACACAGTAATTGTCCCAGGGCCTATTTTTTGCTCCAGCCATAGAGGAAGGGCTGCTGAAAGGGGTTGAGGTAGAGCACCTGATCAGCCACTCCAGAGAGACAGAGCACGGTCAATGCTCTCTCCAGGCTCATTTGCAGATGGTGGCTTTTATTTGTGTTGAATAAGGTTTAGTTCTCCAAACTGTTATATACTATGTCAATTATGTAAAAATACTTGTTCTACATCTCTGATGGTAATCTCTTGACTCTTGCATCTTAGATTATACCCTATTCTGAGTGACATTCCTGGTGTTGTGGGCTGGGTGAAATGTCATTGAAGCGATGGGTGTAACCACTGCCTTCCTTTAATGCAGCTGTAAGGAACAGTTAATCTGCTTTATGAAATAAGAGCAACCTCCTCCCCCAAAAAAGGCATATGTCACTGTTCAAACCCATGGTACACACAGGGGCTGCTCAGGTGGAATGGTGTAGCAGAGGGGCTTGGCTGACTCTTTTTATTTTAATGGAATGGGATATGTATGCATATTTCTGTGTGTATGGGAGAGGGAGAGAAAAGCCCTGCAAGAATAAATGCAGAAAAATGAGGTAGAGCCTATATGAAATAATTGGACTGTGGCCATTAGAAAAAAGAGAAGAAAGGAGCTCTTTGAGCTGAATACTTGAATCTTCCTGAGCTCAGGGGACTGGGACTTCATAAAGTCTTGTAAGTAAATAGGATTTATCAGAGAGATCTGATTCCATTTGAAATTTCTTTTTCTGAAGAAAAGAAAAATCACAGGACCCTGAACTTGAATTAAGTGTTTAGGTCAAAAGATATGAGACAAATCCCTACTGAAATCAGGAGACTTGCACAAGATAAATGCCAGACCGGAATTTGCCTCCCATGTTCAATATTCATTTTTCCCTGCCTCTAGCATGAACACATAAACATACAGAGAAAATAATAGACGGGATAAGAAGGGAGGAGAAAGGGAGAGTAGAAAGAGAGCATGTAAATCTTTTATCGCTCCTCATATGTGCTCAGTACAAAATTATAATTTAATAATGCTTATTTCTTGACATAGTCATTAGATTTTTTCCTTTATTAAAATGAAATAGCGGTGATAAGCAATAATTCAAGGTTTTTGATTTGATGACATAGGCTATACAATTTTGGCTATATGGATTTTTGTGCTATTCATAAGCCTGTTTAGCTTTGCACTTGTATTGCAGAAGGATTGAATTATAGCTTTGCAGTAGATTAGATTTCTTTGTATTATTCTATTTATACCTATCTGGCTGCTCTATTACACATTTTCTTCATACTATCTTATAAACTGATTGGGACATGTCTCCTTTTCTATTGTGTGCATAAGTGCCCACCACAGTATGGATTTAAAAGCAAAATGAAATACCCAGTATCCCAGGCTTGGAAAATCACTGGTGCTCTGCTGCTGAATTGTAATTCTGCCTACAGTTCTACCTACCTACTTTCAGCTTATACAGAAAATGCAATTAGAGACGTGGATTGCTGAGAAATGGGAATTATTTTCCATGATTCATAATGACGGAAGTTTGCCCATTTCTGGCCCCATTTGCCCTATCTGAGCTTTGCTGAGGAGAGCTTTTGATGGCACTCGTATGTTCTTAGTACAATATGCTGTGTAATATCTAAATATGTTCTCAGCTCAGTTGGCATCTCTGTGTGCTTTGGAGCTCTGTGTCTTTGTGTCCTAAAATATAGGCGGTATGATCCTTGCATTTGCTCTGTGACCTGAAATAACTAACATGTTTTTATTTCCTGTGAGAGACCTAATAGTGAGGGAAAATGCTGAGTATTTTACTCAGCAATGAAATGTTCTTTAAGTGATAAAACATCTTAGCATAAAGCAGATTCTAATATGGGTCTTTTCTTACACTGTATTTGTTGAATTTGGTCTTCATGAAAGTAGGACTCAAGAAGTGGACTAAATCCAAGTATAGTGTGGGCAGGTGCTGTACAAGATTTCCCTCTCAGCTTTTCCAAGTCTCACTTCATCTCAATTTGTTGCTGTTTTTACTCTGTACCTCCTTACGGCAGAAATGCAGCGTTTGTATTGTGTGAACAAATATTAGCTGAATTCTGAGATGAAACCTCAGGTTTTTTCCCCTGTGCTGGGTCTGAACTGGGGTTTTTACAGTTGGGAAGCTGGTGCTCTGATATAGCTGAACAGAGGATGAAGAAGCAAAGCATCAGACCTTATTGCAGCTTTCTACTCTCCTCTGCACCCAGAAAATATACATTTCAGCCCATTTCTAAAGAGTCTGGCAAAAGACATTTGGTAATAATGATAATGTTTAAACAAAGGCTTAACAGAGATATAGCCTGTTTTGGGGGCCTCTGTTAAATGAGGATGGCCTTTTGTACTCATCTAACTGTAAATTATATATAAATCCCATGGTCTCTGAATTCATGTGCCCTAGCTATATTCCTCCAAATTGCCTTTCAAACTAATTTTGCACATTTTCTATATATTTATGATAAAAATTTAAATGGAAGAATCAAAGCCTGGTAGCTTTACTTTATAATACTTCACTTGAAATGTACAGGCAGAGTAAACATTGGAGGAAAAAAAAGTATTAGTAGCTCTGGGAAGCATAGAGTGTTTAATATCCAGATTAAATATTGGTGGAGCTTGAGCTCCTTTTCTGTCAGTCTATCACCTGCTGTTGTAAAAGACTCCTGTCACATGTCTCCTGACCAATTATGTCTGCAGTAGCTTGGGAAGAATTCTCTATCCGGCTGCTCACAGTGCTGTGGGCTATGAACAGGAGACTGCCCTGAATTATTCCCAGGATAAACCCTTTATGGGTTTTAGAAACAATTAACTTATCTGTTTTCTACTAGTCCAAAAGCTTTATGAGTAGCACAAATGTAAATTTATTTTAACCTCAAATCCAATGTATAATTTTTGTGGAACTGGAAGTAAGGGAACCAGTGTGATTGGAAGATACATTTCAATTAATTCTTCCTCCAGTGCTTTATCTCCTCAGCATCAGAACCTTTTATAGTGTTAAAATTAACAATTATGCAGCTGATGGCTGGCTGAAACCACAGGGGATCTGGAAAGGGCTTCAGATAACACAACATGTATAAATCATTCAGGAGAACAATTCATGAAAGAAAAGTTATCTGTGTTTTGGATGACATTGGAAGAACTAAATAGGAGTCAATTTGAGGAAGAGACATTTTGCTCCATTGTCCGGCCTGGCTTTTTTTCTTTTTTTTTTTTATTGTGTTGTAATATACATTTTCAAAATTAATTAACCATTAACAGCAAGATAAATGTTTCTTCTTGTGTTAGGGAAATGCTGGCCTCGGTGGTGAAAGATTATTTCACATGAGCAGCACTCTTCAAGAAAGCCGTTGCCAGATAAGGTGGCGACTGTACTTTGAAGAGGAACAATGAGAAGTGACAGTCAAGACCATGTTTACAAAACTGAATAGAGGACTCACAGGTTTCCACTCACTGCTCGGTTACCTAAGCCCAGGGAATCAAGGCTGGAGTGCTGTTTCACCAACCCGGATCAGTAACAAAGTGGTAACTACTTCAGAATGTAATAACACGCTGTGAAATCTTACTCCAGGGGGTAACAAATAACATTTTCTTAATTTAATTTTATGAAATGTTTTAAAAATTACTTTGTTGGAACAGCTCTTGTGTTTAGGAATTTGGCAGCTGTGGAGGGGTTTTGTCCCGTGCATTTTTTTACAACGTTCAGACTTTTGATTACAGGTTGGGGTGTGAACACAGCATGACTCGAATGTGAAATCCTTCTACTTCAACCAGGCCAGAAATGTAGAAAGAGGAAGAAGATGTTCTTGTTCTGCAGCTTAGGGAAGATTTAAATTTGGCAGCCTCACTGTACACAGAATGGCATGGGACTCACGTGTGTGCAGTGCTCCAAGCCACAGTACTGAAAATAGCTAACTCCAGGAGCATCATACCAGCCCACCTCTTCCAGAAAAGGCCACTGGAAATAAGAATCTTCTCCCATTTTTGTCTCTGTTACTGCAGAGCTGGCAGAGTTGGTACCTTGAGCATAGGTTAGGACAAGATGCTCTCACCAAATTGCTTATGACCTTTGATAAAGTGCTCAATTTTTATTACTTGTGTGTTGTGTTCATGATTCTAGACTCCTGAACCCAAATATTTGTGGAGCTGAAGTCTAGAACAATCCCACTGTCTGTTTACAGTACCTGCATTTTCTTTGTTGATGTGAACAGTGCAGATCAGCACTGCCAGATAAGCTTCCAAACAAGTTCAGCAGGAAAGAGGAATAAGAATAGAAAATGCATTTTTTATTAAAAAAAAAAAAAAAGTATATATGTACAATAACATTGTTTCTTCATTCTGTCACAAATATATCAGGTGGATTTATGATTTATGTTAGAGGACAACATTAAATAAAATTTGTGACATGCAACTGACAAGCAATCAGACTATTTACATATGTAAATGTATATATGGAATGCAAATATTGCATGGAAAGGGCTTCTAGATACAATATTTATTTTAACATAGATGTCTGAAATTGGGAGTTTAAGTTTTCAGTATGGGCATAATCAGCTGTTATCTATTTATTAATAGTTTATATAATGCATGTGATTTTTATTTTCCTCACCCACACTTATTTTTACGTTTGAGCTCTTAGTGCCTTCACATTCTGGCTAGAATATTATTGGACAAGGGTACAGAACATATTTCTAGTTCTTATTACATGGAACTTTGTCTCTTTGACTATATTTTGCAAGAACATATAAGCATCTTTTTTTTCCCATTCAAATCCATCAAACACAGATGTTACTGAGCACAGGTGCAGAAAGCATTTGGTTCAAATCACAATTTTTTGTTAGCTGCCAAGAAAACATTTTCTAATATGTGAGGGGAGAATCCTTTCTGCTAATTTTGACATACATGTGTTGGCTGTGGAGTATATCTTCTCTTGATGACAATCAGCAGATTAGATTAATCTAGTAGCATTACAGAAATAATACAGGTCTTTGTTACCCAGAAGGTCTTTAGAGAGGTCTTGGGAAATGGGCCTTATGAGTTATCTTAAGTAATGATGTATAAATAGTGCCAAAGAGGAGACACGCACACACACACACTTGTGCAATATTTGGGAAAGTCCCTTTGTCTCCTGATGGCCCACAAAAGTGGAAGGTTGAGATCCTTCATTGTCTCTACCTGTGCCAGAAACATAAATCAGGGCCAGCTCACAAAGTTTTACCTGATGTCTTCTGGGCTTGAGAAAGTTTTTCAGTATCTCTGATTTATTTTGCTCTGTCCAGGATATCTGGCTCTATTTTTTTTCTTTTTTGCACACTTCAGGATACTGAGTTTTGAAAGGGCATTTCTTGGCTTTGATTTACATCATTACTTTTTTTAAGTAGTGAAATTAGTTTTGCTTTTTGCTTTGGTTTTTTTTTTGTGTTCTTTTTTTTTTGGCTCAACAGTCCTGGAAGAGGTAATGTAGTCCTTGATCATGTAGAGATAAGGAAATGGGGTTTGACAGACAAGGACAGTGGCAACAGATTTATTGTTGAGGCATTTAAACCAGTAACATCCCTTCCAGCCTTACTCTTTTCCTTTGCTAGGAGTTAGCTCATATGGAGCAGGGATGGCTGAAGGAAATGTGTCAGCATCTCACCTGTGGCAGTTTTCAGACTGATGTTTTAAAAGCTAGGTCAGGCTGAAGCTGACATTGGTGCTTTCAGTGTCCACTTAGTAGATGAAACCACAAGAAGTATGGGCTGACTGCTGGCACCATTGCTAAACGCCAGACAAACTGTCCATCGAGCCCTAAGCTTTCTTGAATTGCAATCTTTGCTCTGTCTCTTCTCTTCAGCAGCAAACATTGCTTAGAGCTCTCTTCCTAGTTTCCTTACTATAAACTCTGATGATAAAGAGTATTCATCTAGTTTTGTAAGGAATTATTAATAGATAGGCAAAAATTCATCCCTCGTAAGGCTTGTAACCACAAAGCCACAGGGGGATACTGTGTTTGGGGTTGCTTTGTGTGAATCTTGTCATGTTCTTGGTGCTGGTGGTTTTCTACACAGGAGAAAGAAAGTGTGAAACTAGCCCACAGTTTTTGCAAGCTATCAGAATACACCGTATCTGTAGAGAGTATCTTTAGAAAGCTGAACACATATCCAGAGCTCTCAGAGCAAGAAATGTTAGTCGACTTGCTAGTATTCCCACCTACTACTGTGACACTTGTATTCCTGCTGGAGAGTGGCCCAGCTTCAAAAGGAAGGACTGTACTTAAATAATGTGGGGCATGTTACTCTAAATAGCATTGGAGTCAAACACAGCATGCCTTACTGAGCAACCTAACTGTCTACATATGTGTTCTTTAGGATTATGGTTCACAAACAATGGGGGGGGGTGTTTCATTTAGTCAATAAAAATTATTTCTTCCCTCATTTTCAAACATCTGCCCCAAAACAGGGCACTCTTAAAGATGCTTCCTTAAAATAGGTTCAATTTTCATGAGCTGGCATTTTCCAGCAAAAGCCAGAAAAATCCTGACTATTTCTGGTTAGAAAATTTCCTCTTTTAACACCTGTGCAAGGCTCTGTCCTTATGACACTGCAATGACATGATGGTGGGCACAAACTGCCTTTGCCTTGCCACACAGAATGTGCCATTCTGCAGTTGGTTCAGTAACCTGGTGAAGGAGGCCGGAGTGTTCACTGGTGCCCATTAGTTATTAGTTGCATGGTGTTTAAGCTGTAAAATCCTATAAGAAAAAAAGGCATTTGCACAATGTCTTCTTAGAGATAGTACTGTTATAAATCATCACATAAAGAGAAGAAAAACCCTCTAATTGCATGCTTTATCTTCAAAAGTGATGAATTTCAGAACAGTCTGCATATCAGGTACCTTGTTAGTATTTTAGTGCTGAAAGGCTTCTGTTGATATATATCCAGCTTCTGTTACCTGTCTTTGACACACCACATAGTTATTTTCTTTTTAATCTCTGAAAAGCAGGAATATTGCGAGCTCTTTGCTGGTGCCAGTATGGATAGGAGCCATCCCTAAAGAGACATATATTGCAATTGGCAAGATATAAATCACATACTGTATAAATATAGAGGTGTTTGTGTGTCAGGATGTTGGCAAGTGGTTTGTGGGAAAAACTACTCTGTTGGATGCTGAAAGCATCTTTCAGATCTGCCTTTTACAAGTCCTCTTTTCTTGCTGCTTTTGTGCCAGTCTTCAGATTATCGTTAGGGGTAGACGTGATTGCTTGTCCAGTTGTTGTACAGGAGTACCTTGAAAGAGAAGGAGGAGTTCTTGCCCCATTCCTAGTAAGAATGATGCTGTTAGGAATTAATTCAGAGTTTGTTTGCTTTGTTTTTGGTTTTGTGTTTTTGGTTTGGTTTTTTATTTTTATTTGTTTTACAATCACTGTCTTCATTCACTAATGTCAGTACTTGTTTATTTGTACAGGAGCTTTATTCTCTTCCAAAACTGGGGCTTGCAAGTGCCTTGCCTTCTCTTTGAAGCATAGTAATTAACCCCTTCCAAACCTCACCTTCAGATTGCTGTTTCTTGACCATTCCTTGTCATTTCCTTTCACCCTGTTTGTTGTGGTTTTTCTTCTTGCTTTGACAAACTTACTTCAACTTGACTGTAAGTTCACAGGTCATATAGTGTACACAGGTCTTAGTGCAGCTACTTTGCTTTAAATCTAATGGCATGATTGCACTGCAGTGCAATCCACACTGGTTCTATGGAAAGCTCCAGACAGCTTTACCTTCTTCAAGAATCCTTCATTCTCCCTACTTGACGGGACAGCTGACAGAAGCAGCCAACAGGCACTGCACTTCAGGCATTCCCTTGTGCAGAAGGGTGCAGGAAACAGGACCAGAAATGATGCCTGGCAGTATTGATACCCCAGGGCATGATCCCCAACACCACCTTGGTTTGTCAGGGACCTTAACACAGACTGAGCTCCCAAAGGAGGACTCAGATCTCTGGGTCTGGGGCTGACAGGATGCCTGGGACTCCTCACTGAGGCTGGGGCAGCACAGGTGAAATCCCTCCCTTACTTCCTTCAGAGAGGTGGGCACTGGTGGAGGGTCTGTGCCACCAAGTGGAGTGCCACCACTTGTCCGTGCCACCAAGGAGCTGCAGGAGATCAGCAATCTGGGCAGAATCTGAGATAATGAAATCAAGAAACTCTGATGCTCTTCCTGGGCAATCAGTGTGTCAGGGTGCTTCTCAAGTGCTTGTGCAGCATGGGGAGCAAAAAGGAGCAATTAGAGGTCTGTGTGCAGTTGCAGGGCTATGGCCTGACTGGGGTCACAGAGAGACATGGTGGGATAGTTCACATGAATGCAGTGATGCAATGAATGGATATGTGCTCTTTGGGAAAACAGGACAAGGAAGCAAGCAGAGGAAGTTACCTATTATTTGAGAGAGCAGGAGGAGTGCACAGAGCTTTGCCTGGGGATTGATGGGGAGCCAGCTGAGAGTTTCTTGACTTACCTAGTCATGACTAGATAGCAGACAAAGATTAGTTTCACTGTGATGGGTGTCTGATGCAGACCACCTGAACAGGAAGGAGAAATAGATGAGGTACCTTCTTCAGATAACAGGAAGAAGACTCACTTTTCACAGAATGACCAGATGCTTCATGGCATTTAACAAGAAGAGGTGCAGAGTCCTGCACTTGGGAGGGAAGAGCCCCATGCACCAGGGACAAGCTGGAAGGCTGACCAGCTGGAAAGCAGCTTTGCAGGAAGGGAGCTGGGAGTCGTGGCAGTCACTAAGGGGATTATCAGCCAGCAACATGACCTTGAGACAAAGAAGACCACCAGCATCTTAAGCATCATCCTGGCAGAAATTCATCACCAGCAAGTTGAAGGAGGTGATCATTCCTATACTCAGCATAGGTGAGACATATCTGCAGTCCTGCATCCACTTCTGGGCTCCCCAGTGCAAGGGAGACATCGATGTATTGAAGAGTCCAGCAAAGGGCCACAAGGATGATTAAGAGCCTGATTAAGAATATGATGGAGCATCCATCCTATGAGAAAAGGTTCAGAGAGCTGGGATGGTTCAGCCTGGAAAAGAAAGGCTCAGAGGAAATCTTATGGATGTACATAAATACCTGAAGGGATGTTGCAAAGTGGGTGGAGCCAGGCTCTTCTCAGGGATGACAAGTGAGAGGACAAGGGTCAGTAGGCACATTTTAAAACACAGGAAATGGCATTGCAACATAAGGAAAAACTTTTGCACTGCGAAGGTGGTCAGATTTCCCAGAGAGGTTTGGTCTCTGACTTTGGAGATACTTAAGTCCCATCTAAATAGTGTCCTGAACAGCTTGCTATAAGTGACCCTATATAATCAGGAGAGTTGGATTAGACAATCTCCAAAGGTGCCTTCCCACCTCAGTTGTACTGTGGTTCTCTCATATATCTTCTTTCTCTTCTTTGTCTTTCACATTGGAAAAAAGGCTGACCAGATAGAAAGCAAGAAAGATGAAATGGTGTTTTGATCAAATTGTGCTCTTTCAGAAGAGAAGCATACATATATAGTGTAGATTTTATGCACGTTACCTGCTGGAATCAACAAGAAATTTGAAATAAATGGAGGAGATACCCAGGGGAAGCTATGGGTCTCATATGTCTCAGGCAAGGGATGCCAGTAGCTTTGATTGAGTAGTTAAATATCCAGATAAAATAAACTGCACCAGTAAATCAATAGCAATTTTTCTGTTTGCGACATAATTTCTTTCTTTTTTTTTTTTTTTTTTCTTT
>VXAC01003946.1:51250-152762 GCA_013399225.1 Rhipidura dahli
TTTTTTTTTTTTTTAATCTTATCAGAAAGAAAATTGAGAAGGGATTTGATTACAGTATATAAATCCCTTTCCTGAGAGAAAACACCAAGCACTGAAGTGATCTTGAATTTAGTAGAGAATGAAATTGTGGCTGGAATCGGAAACTAAGTCAATCCAGGACAGAAGTTATATACATATTTTTTTAGCAGTGAGTGGGATTAACCATTCAAACTAACTACCATGCAATAGATTTTCTGTCTCCTGCTATTGTGAGATCAAGACTAGATATTCTGTAGAAGTTATGCATTAGTCAAACACAAATTATCCTTTCATCAAACGGAAATTATTGGGCTGTGTACAGATTTAATTGGGTGATAAAGTAATAGGTCTAACATACCGCAGATCAAATTTTATGATCTAATAGTAAGTTTTGGCAGTAGAATCTAAATGTGGATGTGTGGATGTGTGTCTGAGAGGGTATAATTCTTAGGATTACTGAGTGTGTTGGTTTTGATTAGAGGGCTCTCCATCATCTCTAAATCCCTATCTCCTATATCAGGTCATATCTCTGCAGATTCTTCCCATTCTCTCCTCCTAATTAGCTGCACAAACACACTTCAAATTCTATATACACTCTGTGCTGTAAATGTAATAATTTCTGTAAACACTGCATGTGTTGTAGCACCTCATCAATTTTTAAACCATCACCAGAATGTACCTGGTCTCTTTAAGGAAATTCTTGATTCCATTGAACAAAATAGGAAGGACACTGAAACATTCAGGTGTTTGAACAAACTCCTCGTTCAGGACTATTTGCTCACAAAACCCAGTGCTGAAGTTGAATGAGAGGTTTTCCTTCTGTTCATCCATGAAAATTCATGTCAACATTTTAATTTCATATTTCAGCTGCTTATTTATCTGTCTCATCTTGCACTCTGCATAGCTCATCTGAAAGCAGTGATGACACAAATGATCTTTTAAAAATTCTTACTATTTAGATAAATAAATACATTTATATGTTCAATATCTGGAGACCTCGTACAGTAATTTCTAGTTAGGTTTTGATGGCTTAAGATTTATGACTGAGGAGGTTTTGCTTAAGAATATCTACATACATATTTAAAAGACTACAGAACTGTGGACATGTCTGACTTCAGTAAAAAGCAAGATAGATACTCAAGCTATGTCTGAGTTGACCAAGCATGTGGTTCAAGACTTGCTTCTCCATCTAGACCTGCAGGTGAGAAAGCCCTGGAGACTGTCTCACCCCTAACAAACCCAACTGGAGCCTATTCACAGATCAGTTGTTATGACTGCATCTGCAGAAGGAAAAGGTGTAACCTGTAACACTCCATACACACAGCACATGTGCCAGGACTCCAGTGATGGGAAATAGAGGAGATGGATATATGGAGTGAGAGATATATGCAATATATTAATAAAACTGCCATGTGTCCCTCCTGCAATACATTCACTGCAGAGTGGGGAGGTTCACTTGACAATGATGTTGTGAACATAAAACATTTTCAGGTCATAGAGTAGCAGAGGCATTCCTCAGGATAAGCTCATGACAGAGCTGGAAGGTTAATCTGCAAACTGATTGGCAGGGAAATGAACTTTTCCCCAGAGAATACTAGCAGAGATTATCTACTTTGTAATTAGAGATGTGATTGAAACACATACAAGTATATCTGAGTCATATTATTGACTTCAGGTGAGGCCCAAGACTCAGTGCCTGCTGTAAGTGGATGAGAGCCTGATGCCTTTTTTCTGCAGTACCTCAAATTTCTCATGCTTTGGGCTTGGAGATCTCTCTAAAGACAAAGTATTAAAGAAACCAAACCACTTAGAAAATTCATTGATATTTTACTAGTAAATGTGAGGCAGAAGGTTTGAAATTTCATGGTAGTTACATTTGCTTTTGGCTCCCTTGATCCCAGCTAGCACGAGAAATAATAAATAGCCATAATGGCAAGGAATCAAGTCTGGAGGCATACAAATTTTCTTGACAGGGTTCTTGACAGTGGTTGAAATAATTACTCAGGAGCAATGTTTAAAAATGGATGGAGTGAAAGGTATCCTGATGTTATAGTCCTTCCTAGCTGTCAACTCCTACTTAGGGAAATATTTAAATCAAAAGGATTAAATGGAAGTCAGCTGGAGGGGAAAACACAATCAGAGATTCAATAAAACCCTTTCAAACTGAGTACCAAATACATTTGTTTTGAGAACAAATTCCCTGACACAGGAAAAGTAAAATTCAATAGCCAGCTAACATGATAAAATAATACAACCAGAAAATTAATACTTTATATCAAATCAATACATGTATCACTGAAGTGCAGAGTCCTCTTTCCACAATAATTTGGTTCAGTTAAATTATCTGTGGAATGTTTCCCTGTTCCAGGCCATTTACCATGGGCTGTCACAAATGCCAGTTCCAAAGGACAGTTGGTGATACTCTGATGATCAGAAAGCCTGAAGCATCTGAAAGCCAGTCACGAGAATGAAGGACTGCTTGATACCTTTAATAAGGAGAAGATTGACTTTTTAAAATGACAGATACCTTACTGAAATTCTTTACAGAACAAGAAAACAGAATATTAGCAGAATTTTTGTTTGGATGTCAGCTAAATGATAGCTTTATATTATTGTCAAATTGTGCTATTCTACACAAATATCTTCAATGTACAATTAATGAGTGGAAGGCAATAGAATTTAAACCTGCAACAGCATGACAGGCCATGCTGCAGGCACCCCTGTGCACACATGGAATAGGGAAAAGCTCTCCAAAAGGAAGGTTTGCAGCTACTCTGGATGAGATGTCATCACGGATTGCCAGGGTGCAGGACCAGACCCTGTGGCCCGTGATCAGCCTGTGAAAGTTGCTTCAGGGGAAGGAATTAGCTGCCCACAGAAAGCAGACAGGCAGAAGGTTGCTCCCTGTAAAGATCTCATGACAAGTTTTGTGCGTGGACTTAATACTAATCCGTGAGGTTTCTGCAGTGGAAACATCTTTGGCCTTCTCAGAATTGTCAATACTTGTGACAGCTCTGCAAACACTGGCACAGGCTGAAGCTGGGAAGCAGCAAGGCTTATTTTGTCATTTTGTAGACAGGAAACTGGAGCACATAAAAATCAAGGGTGCAATTCACCAGCCTAAATGTAAGCATCAATTGCCATTGTGAACATCTGAAGGTGTCAGAAACATCTGTGTGGGTCTGGCAGGTTGCAGGCAGGACCTACAGGAGGTCCACAGCAGCTGGAGGCCAGGCATTATACCCAGGGCACAAAACATGGTTTTATGTTTAAAAACCTGAATTGCTCTCTGAATGATTGTTCATGGACTGAAGATCTACTGCATGACAGGAGTTTGGAAGTAGGTGTTTGAGAGGTGGTTCATTTGCTTTCACATCTACACATCCAAAATGTGTGTAATTAAAGTACCCTTTACCTTATCATGTCATGGACACCTCTTTGCCTTTCTGTCCAACACAGAGCAACATTTCTGAGAAAATTAGAATCTGAGTGGTTCCTTAGGCTTGTACCATAATATAATAATGGAAATTCATTTATACACAGCAATTACTGAAGCTCAATGTATTTGTAAATGTGTGTGCAATGTGTTCATGGCAAAAACAACCAATACCATATGATCTCAGCTCAAGATCTCAAATCTTGAAAAAAAAATTTGCAAATTTGTTCTTTCTAAAGCCAACCCATTTCCTTCCCATAATGTCCTTTTATGTGAGAATTTCTTAAGCTTGAGAAATCTCATCAGCAACAGTTAAACTTAAATAATTCCTCTCCAACCCATTCAAACTGCTGTCTGTTAAATGACTTTGTGGCTTCCTGAGGCTGTAGGCAGCTCAGTTGAAAATTTGATTAAGCAAAATAATTGCCTGTTGTACAGCAAGAATGTAAGTTTCTGTGGGAGAACGGGTTCTTTTGTCATTCATCTCTGTCAGGCCACTTTATTTTGATGCACATTTGAATTGATGCCACTGCTGACAAATCTGTCCCTGCCCATCCTTTGCTGTTATCATGTTTTCTATTGACATTTCTGGGAAAATAAAGAAGACCTTAAAGTTTCTTAAGGACAAGATCCACAGTCCCAGTATCAGCTCTGGGTGATATCTAACTACATATCACTAGTAAGGATTTAGCCAATTGAGTTGTTATAGCTTAACTAAAATAGCTTCAGCAAAGTTGGAGGGTATATCAGCTTTCAAACAAGATAGCAGATATCTCTGAGAGATGTGGAGTGCAGCTCTCCTCATTGAGTCCCATCCTATCACACAGCATAGCATAAACAGAAGTTTTTGGCTCAGGAGAAACCCTTGAATTCAGTAAGGTGTCAGAGATGGACACAAAACAAGGATGGTGGTTTTTGGCTAACTGCTCTGTTAGTGCTGTGTGGCACAGAAGCTCTTTAGTGCCACGTACCTCTGCAGCTCCAGCACAGGGCTGCATTCTCAACAGGCAGCTTTGGGCAGCTTTTGTTGTCCCCCAAACCAGACTGCTGTCAAGTTCATGGGCATGGACTCGTGTTACTGAAGGTAAGACCAAACAGTCAGTCAGGGAATAGTAACCAGGAAGGAAATAGGAAAGAGGTAGAAATAAGCAGGAAGTACCCTGTTGCATCAACACACAGAGATAGATATAAGGAGACCATTGTATCATGGCACAATGTTAATGTACCAAACCAAACACATTTTGATTTGTATAGTACTTCAGGCATTTGTGTTGCTAATGAGCACCACTCTGTCTGGAGCACAATGTCAGTGTGATTTCCTTGGGTGTAAAAGTGTCATCTCAATCAGTACACTTAAGCATTTAATGGGAAAATATGTTTTTGTGTTTCAAGTCTGTTAGTTTTAGAGAACCACTGGCTGACAAAGTATTTCTATTGACCAAAAGGAAGATTTTGAAACTTGGTGGTGTAAATAACCTAGTTGGTCTTAACAGTGTTATCGACAGGTTTTCCATCTTGACTAACATTTGAAATCCAGGTTCAACAATATAGCAGATGGCACTTTATTTGGAGAAATGGGAATAAGAGAGAATGTGATGGACAAAAGCCAGTAGTTTCCTACCAGTGTCTGCACTAGTGTCAAACATCAATGGATAACAAGACACATACTTCTGAGTGATCTGTAGTCTTAGAGAATTAGGAACTTTCAAATCTTTTCCTGGATAAACATCATATTAGAAATATTGAGATGAACTGATATAGATAAATAAAACATTCAGAATGCCTTGGAAGATCACAGGAAAGAGGCTGGAAGGGGTTTTGAGAGGTCATCTACTCCTTCCACCTCCTCCAGGCAATATAAGCTATACCTATGACATTCCTGACAAACACTTGTCTAACCTGTCCTTGAAAAAACCACCAGAGATAGAGATCCTCTGTCTTCCTTAGGCAATCTATTCCAAGGTTTAACAAGAAAGTTTTTCGTAATGACTATCCTAAATCCCCCTCGCAGAAATTTAAGCTCATCAATCCTTGCCCTATCTAGCAGGGACATGAAGAACTGATTATTCCTTGCCTCTATGAATACACTTAAAAATTATGAAAATTTCTGACTTCATTTCCCTGATATAGGCCTTGCAATTTCAGGAGGTAAAAGGAGGCTGGTAAGAAAAGAAGAAGTCAGGAATGAGTAGAGAGTAGTGTATATATGTAGGACTTCATATCTACAAACTGTTACATGCAAGCATAAAAGTGATGTATAATGGATGTACATTTTATGGACTAAGATGCCAAGTTTTGCTCTGTACACCATTTCAGCAGACAATGTCAAGGGCCAGTTTGATGTTAAGCCTCAAACTGGTTGCCCAAAAATAAATTATTTCCCTAACCAAGACAAGCTTCCTTGCACAGGGCAGTTTTCTCCTTAAACCCCTGAATCCTCAGGGTCAGACTGTATTTTCTGCAGCCAATGTGTCTGTTTAAGGAGTTCCCATTCTCCTCTTTCCTCCCAGCCACTGCTTGTTCCCTCATTTTTGCTTGCATACGTGGTTATGAACAGTGAACTTGCTCTGGATGCCGAAGGACAAGAGGAGAACAGACCAAAATGGCCACAATGAGTGCAGAGACAGTAATTACATCATCACAAGTGAAGAATAAGTTGTGACTCTTCAGTCTCAGGAAATGATGGACCCTGCCAACAAACATCTGTCTGAGCTCTAAGACTGACAAAGAGTCCTTGGTTCTTCTGTAGCAATTTTCTTCTTCCACCAAAGTGTTTTAAGAGGGAATAGGGTTAGGAAGACCACCCTAAAGATTGATTTTGCTGGATGGACAGGGCAGGAAGAGCAGTGGGGGTGATGAGTTGAAAGCTACAGGGATCCAGGCAAGATGGTGAAGACTTGATAAGGATTTTAATGTTGACTCAAAAATAATGGATGGCAGAAAGGAAAGGCATATAATGGAGGCTGTCTGGAAGCAGTCTCTAGCCCTAATGCTGCTTTTCTGGTATTTCTTGCATTTTTCAAATATGGTGGTTTGTATGGTCATTTGAGCTAGAACAGACAACTACTTTTGTTTCCCTGCTCAGTTTTCAGCAAGGTCAGTGTGCTGGTCTACTTCACTGTGTGACCACACAAATGATCAGTGGAGGGTGGGGTTTAGGAGAAGGAGCAGAGGACTGCCTGAGTCATCGTGGCCACCTGAAAACCTCTGTGTAAGCTTTGCATAGCCAAAGATGAGTTAAACCCACGCCAGGCTGACTGAGATGAGCGACAATAAGGTTATTCACCCCCGTGGTTTGGAAAGCAGTGAGCGTGATTTAAAATGAAAGAAATGTCCAAATATAGAGACCTGTCTTGATCTCACTGGACACAAATCTCCTTTAAAGGCAGGATGAAATTCATTTTACCTGTCTTCAGTTATCTAGAAGTTAAATGTCTAAGCCAGTCACCCCAGGCTCCCTCTGTATTCCATCAGGAGTAATAGATATTTCCTAAGGGTAATTGATCCCTCCTTAAGTTGGATGTCTGACACAGGACACATAATTTTCTTTCTGAAGGTGCCAGTTTCTCCCCATTGACTGAAAAAAGAAGCAGGGTGGGTAACTCAGACTTAGATGATGAACTTCTGGGTGTGTAAAGGTAGAAGAGTCGAATCCCATCCTGGGGAACCTCATGGTTTGGGTACTTCTGCGGAGTCATATGGTCACAGCTGTATTTCACCTACATGGCCAAAGCACTAAGTGGCCTCACATAAATAAGCCCTCATAGGTCAAGGAATGACAAAACCCCATTACTCCAGGAGAGTAGGAGTCAGTCAATAATGAGAAACAACATTTCCTGGCTGAGATGGCCTAATAATTCTTCACACCATGAACTCCTGACTTGTTATCTATTTTTTTACCGGGATATTTATCTTAAATCAGAAGAAGTATTGGACTTGGTGTGACTTGTCTCAGTGTCTCACTAAACATAGTGATAATGTGAAATTTTAAACATTTGAAACAGACATTATCATGTAATAATATAATAAAAATAATTGCAATAACGTATATACTTTAAAAAGCTTTTTCTTATGTGTATGTGAATTTCCTTGTTTATTCAGTTGTAGCATTTCAGCCTATAAAGAGCCATTCTATTCAGCTGTAAATATTTTATTACATGCCATCTATTTCTGAATGCTTAAATGCTTTTTTCATACTCTAGTCAGTTTCTGTCAAGATGAGAACAGGACCTCTGTTCATTTTTTCCCCCTAAAACTGAGGATGATTTTCTCAGTTTTACCAGCAAGCTACAAGTCTCCCAAATCCAGGAACCACGTAAAATTTCCCTTTTTTCTCTACTGGCCTCACTAACGTTGAAACATCACAGTTTGCTATACCAAAAAACGTATTACACTGGGTAATGCAGAGTCAGTGTCTTAGGAAGAAAAAAGGTATGAACATACACAAATGATGCTTAATACACTTTCTGTTCTACCTATTTTGCAAAGCATTAAAAAAAGGGCAAAACAATTTCTGTCTTATCTTTAGGCAGCAGATATTTTATGTGAAGTTCCCTCATGTACAAATGCACCCATACTGTATCACATCCAGTGTAAGTGACATTTAGGTATTAGGCTCCCAAATGAAAGGAGTGCCAGGCAACTATTGTCTTACTCAGGGGAACAAAAAAAAAATTATCAGGGGTTGCTCAGATAACTGGAAAATTGTGCCAAGCTCACCAGGAACTATAGTAGGTATTCCTATCTCTAAGTAAAAAATTAAAAGGAACAAACTGGGGTAAAAGTTTCAGTGGCCAGATCCAGGGTATTTTATTCTCCTGTGGACTTGTTGTTTTGGGGGTTTTTTTAAGCTACAAAAGCCAATCTTCACTCAGGAAATAGCATTTTTTACTTACATGTGATGAGTTTGTCTTTTGACAGTTTTTCTCTTTAATCAGTTTGACTCTATCACAACAAATGGCATTTGTGTTCTTCTGAGCAAAGAACTAGACAAGATATAATTAGAAATACTTTAGTTGACCTTTCATAAACCATGATCCCCAACAAAACTGTTTGGAATCACATTAAAAAATGGTCTTACATCTTTTGTGGGTACAGACAAGATTACAGGATACTTTTATTTTAGAATAATTACACAGTGACCTTCAGTGTTATTTGCAAAGGTCATATTCTCTTCACATACCCTTGATTTCCTTTCAGTTTTCCCTTTTGTCCCACCAGACATAAATTTAGCAAAGGAAGAAGAAAGAGAGAGTTATTTTTTCTGTGGTTGAAAACTGAAGAAGATAGTTCAAAGTCCCCATAGGCACTCTGAGGGCTCTGGGCTATGATAGGCTATTTTCTACCATTTAGCTCCTGTATTATCACTACTCCTTTTTCTTCATTATTCTCCACTTATCACATGCAGCATCACTACAGAGCCCAAATAGAGAGTTGTAATTACCCAGCTGCCACCTGATAGTACCCCTTCTATCATCTTTATCTCACAAGGCCTTGCTGTTTCATCATTGGATAAAACTTGCCCATGGCAATGCCTGTGATAGCACATCTCAGAGATACATTTAAAGTTTACTCATTTATCGCAGAAAAATGCTGAACCCATGCAATTATTAGATACACTTGCCAATTTATTTGTTCAGTAAGGCTACTTTAACTCCTTTTTCTATCAGCTATTTGTTCTGTTCTTCTTGAAAACACTGAGGTCACCTTTGGGCACTGAGGTGAAATAGAAAATTTCAAAGCCATCCAGGCAGAAGGCAGCCCAGACACTCATTGATAAAAACAGACCTATGCTTTCCCTGGCTATGTGGTTTGAAATGCCTGTATTTTGTGCCTATTTTTTTTATATCACCCCATGAGGCTAACTCGTGGGTCACATGGCTTGAGCATCCCATGCCCCCAAAGTAGATTTCCTGCACTGTGCCACCACTGTCAGATCCAATCCAGAAACACCACATTTGGGAAATAAGTAATCTGCTGAGAAGCGTAAAAACTGAGCGTAAAAATGCGAGGACATAATATTAAATGTATCCAGATGCAACTGCTCTATGAGTAGTCAGCATTTGCTCTGGCCTGCATGTCTGAGTCTGACATTTTAAATTGGTATTTTGCTCTGGGATGAATGCACATTTCCTGTCCTTCAAAGAGAAAAAAAAAATAAAAGAAATGGGAGAACAGAGAATAAATAAGAGTTAAAGATAAATTTTCCCCTAAAGTTTTTAAATCACATTTACTGTATAGCATCGGTAACAGCAACACTTCCAGTTGAATCCCATGACAATGCCCTCTATGGGGAGCCCCACAGAGCTCTGTTAGTGTGTGAGATTCTCACCTGCTTTACATGGGCTCTGGAGCAGGTGGCCTGAATTTAGGCTGAGCCACGGATTTGCTCTGCAACCTTGGTCAAATCGTGCAGGGATTGCAAATGTAGGTGCTGAAGTGAGGCATGATGGACAAAATCAGCACAGGCACAGCAAAAAGCACTGGTGTCCTAGAACCAAGAGATCTCAGTGAGTCCTTAGGAATTCTCTTGGGTCAGCCAGCCTCACAGCAGCTCAGGCATGATCCTGTGTCCATGCAGAAGGGTCTGTGTATCTCTCTAGTTGCATCCTTCTTCTCCACAAGGCAGGGAAGGCAAAGCAGGGTGAGCCCATGTGGCTCCCTGCTTATGCAGGTGTCTTAGGCTGGTCTCATCCTGGTACAGAGGTGACTGCTCCTCTCCTGAGTCCCAGCTGGCCCAAGCAGCAGCAGAGCAACACTACCTAAGAGTTAATAAGCTTGGCTAGATCTGAGCTGGCTCTACATCCCAACATCCGTGGTTTATCAGCCACCTGGATAAACCACCCACGGGTAGTTGGGAGTTGACTGTGGAATACATTGGGAGAAAAGGAACCTATGAACAGGAGTCAGAGAAGCCAGAAAATTGAGAAGAGTGCTGCCAGAACTAGTCAGTGGCAAATTTTGGGAAGGAAGGTATGGCAAAGCTGCTGCTCAGTGAGGACATTTCTTCCCCGCCAGAAAGGGACCTTTGGCTCCCCATAGGCTTTGCTGTGGGATGTTATTTTTAAGGCTGGGGGATTTTGCCAGGACAATCTTCTCTGGAAGCAAACCTGGTGGGAATTTCCCTCCCCTGTCTCCTGTTCCTGCCATCATCAGCCCTGTGCTTAGGATGATCTTTGGGAAGAGAAAGACCTGTCCTCACACTGTCACCACAGACAATTTGGAGAGGTCTGAAAGTAATCAACGTAACCACTGAATTTTTATTTAATAATTCCATATTTTTTAAAAAAAATTACCTGTGTGCATCTCAGTTCTCAGTTCCTGATATGTAGATGGCAAAATCACAAAATTTCCTTGCTCTGGAGTAAACTGCTTTGAGACCATCTCTCATTGCCAGGATCACTTAGGCTAACCACACGATCCTGGCACTGCCAGGGGAAAGGGGATCTTGGAGATGTTTGGGAGGAGATGATTGCCTGAGATGCCCTCTTGTGAAATAAACACGAGGATCCCACTGGGTCTTCTATTCACCTTCCAAACACTACACACGTACCACACCCTTCAGAGAAATTCAGGTAGCTTCAAACATAGGGTGTTCACCAACATGAGAGAAGCCTGAAAAGGTTTCACAAAGCTCCCACCCACTGGAAAAAAGATAATTAGTGGAAATTGGCATTGAGTATTGGCTCCACAAAGTATGTTAGAGTTATTTTCTCCCAGCCCCCAAATACCTCAGAAGAGTGTTTGTGCGCATCCTGACACAAAATGACATACTATGTCATAAATTTTTAACTAATATTTTATTGAGTTTGCATGCATTTCATAAATTTTTATTACTTCTTAGCACTCAGTATTTTAGTATGGAGGTTACTATGGCAGTAACTAAAAAAAAAAAAAAACCAAACCAAAACCTATTGCTCTCTTAAAAGCAGTGCTTTTAATTAAGCAGTGAATGTGTAGCTAAAAGTGTGTGCCATGCAGTGAATAGCTGGCTTGCATGACTGTGTAAATAAGAGACTGAGCAGCTCACAAGCCCTAAAAACCCTTTATTGCAGGTACAGAAGTCATTTCACCATATACCATAGTTATTATGCAGGAAATAAAATTATTAATATTATTTAAATATTTGGCTCCATTTAAGAAATTTTAACTTTGAAACAGAGCTGAACCAGATGCTGGCTTTCTTCAGCAAGCCAAAACCAGCACATGGCCTTCCAGATCTGGCTGCTCCCCTGACTAGCACCACATATTTTTCTTCTTGAGGCAGGCAAGCCCGAGAGGTAGAATGTTCACCCTCCCAAGGCAAAACTCCTCTTCAAGTTTTCAGCAGCAGGACATTTGTATTTTTCTGCTTGCTGACTACTGCAAAAGACCATGAGAAGTTTGTCATTCAGCCTGCCAAACTACATGATTATCAGGGCTCACTGTTGATGAGGAGAGAATTGATACTTCCCCTCACATCCTTCCATGCATGAAGAGCAGGATGGTGATTTTCCAGATGGAAAGATGTCTGATTCGTTCCCTCCTTGACAAGCATGGGTTTGGTTATGTGGGATCAGAAGAGTGCTCTGTGGAAACAGAGAAGCTGGTTTATGCTCAGTCTCCAGATCTGTGGAGGAGAGGGAAAGGGATCATTGCCTTCTGACTCCCCCAGACATGCTTTGCAGCTAGGCTGGTATTTTTATGGCCTAAATCTTGCAAAATCAACCCTAGAAGACATCTACTTCTATCTGCACTTCTGGCTTCATTAAAGACCCACCAAAGACTCACATATTAGGCTTTGGAGGTCAGTCCCTTGGGACTAGGACCAGTCTGATTGGGGAACTCACTAACAGTGGAGTCACCAGAGCCAGAACTATTTAAAAGATGTGTAGATGTGGCACTTAGGGACATGGTCTAGTGGTGGACTTGGCATGCTGGGTCAATTGTTGGACTCGATGATCTTAAAGACATTTTCCAACATAAAAGTCCTGTGATTCCAAGATGAAGTAATGAGTGAATCATAGCACAATGCTGGTACCTGCTGTTTGTCCTGCAGCAGCACCAGATTCTCTGTTCTGATGCATAGCCAAGACTTGGGCTACAGTACCCCAAATAATTAAGAGGACAATGTAAGTATGTCCCAAAGAGATGAAGCTGAGATATAAAACAAATAACAAATGCCAACATCCTTCTCCCTGCCCCCCCAAAAAACCCAAACAACAACAACAAAAACAACCAGCAAACAACCCAAACCAAAACCAAAGAAGGCTTTGGGGAAAAGACTGTAGAAATTGTGAGGATTTACATGAGAACATACACAGAGTGAATTGAGACCAAGTCAAAAACGTGCTTGTTCCACACTTAGCCAGGTATGTCAGGTTTGATCTTATGAGGGCCCAAGACCAGGGAGAAGTGCCCAGGGCACGGACACTGCTGCGTGCTTAGTGCCATGGGCACATGTTACAAAGGCTCTCATAAGCTTTGCTTTTTATTCTGTTGAAATAAATCTTGTTCTTACCTAGATAATCATGGCTTTTTTGAGGTCTTTGGGAGAAGGGGCCAGGGATGAATGACTGTGTTGTTTTTATTGCTTTCATCTAGGAATTCCACTAAATAGATGGGATCAAGCCCTTGAGTCAGAAATAAGCATGTGCTTCGGCAAAGCCTTATTCAGCAAAGCACTTATACATATATATCTATAAGTTAAGTATAAACCTTGTATTCTCTTCACTTTTAGGCCTTATATAGGGGACATCCATTTGAATACACCAGGGTATAAGGTCTTAGAATAATTGAATTGTGTAAGATATGTTCAACCTGGGTCAAGTCCAGAGAGGAGACAGATCAACAGCTGAAGTTTAATATAGATCTTCTTGAACTTCTTTTTTGGCGTTGTTTCCGAACAGCAGAGGAGAGGAAATCCAGACTGCCTTTAAGTTGCTCCAGAAAGGATAAATCAGTGTCTCCATCTGTGTAATATTCCTTGCATTTCTGAAACCACGGCAGAAAGTGCTCTTCTACATATTCATATAGCATGTGTGTATGTATTGAGATGCATGTGTGTATGTATTGAGATATGTGTGTGTATATATAAAGGTATGTAAGAGCCCTGAAATACCTTTCTTTATATTGTAGCCAGAGTTAAGAATTTTTCAACCCAGTTATTTGAAGCAGATTAATTAAATTATTTCTATTATGAAGTTTTGGAATGAGAAATACAGGTGTAGCATCATATACAGATCTAGGTCTTTGTAAACATGTCTGTGATAAAAATCTGCAGTTAAATTTTGCCAAAGCACCACATTTTCCTGGCAGAAACTTGGACAGTCAATGCCCAGGAGAGGAGAATTCTATAGTACTAAATTACCTTATGCCACAAAGGCATCTCAGCTCTGATGGTGGGTAGTTAAAATTTTTGGTCCAAAAATGAGACAATAATTCCATCTTCTTCTATAGCAGCAAAATTTATTGCCATTATTACAGGAATGTCCTGAGAGTGTGGTAGTGTGTAGTCCTAAGAGTATAGCACACCTGAGGTGTGCTCTGAAAGAAGAGAGTTGTGATATTGCAGTTTGTAAAAAAAAAAGGAGATAAATTATTTTTAGAATATCTAGTACATGTCTCTCTCCTCAAAATCATATGCCAGATAACCTGCCACAGCTGTCTTTATTATTTGCTGTTCCTGGGAGTATCCAGAGTGATCTACCATGGCACCAAGGCCTGTATGACCACAGAGAGAGATGTAATCTGTGCCCCATGACACACATATCCTAGAGAGAGAAAACAGGGCAACATGAGCAGAGGACAGAGAAGGATGTACAGACAGGCAGTGTAATGCTGAGGCTAAATCAACAGCGAAGATCTGTCTCCCAGGCACATCTCCCACATCTCCTGAGCCTCAGTCCAGCACCTTAAATAAAAGGCTTGGTTTCTTTCCTTGCCCCTCTTAGACCTTCTGCTCATGTTCTGCAGAGCTGGTTCAGTGGCTGCTGCACTGATCCAGTTGAAAGCACTCTGTGTACCAGAGCAGAGCTTCACCAGCTACACAGGGAAATGGTGGAGTCAATGTTCTCCTGTCCGTCTCTTTCCCAGGAAAAATAATCTCTCTGACAAATAGAAGAAACATCAGCACAGTGTGGAAGACTGAAATAATGGCAGCACTGACAGAATACTGGCCTTTGGCATATTTTCATGGTGTCTTACTGGCCTTTGGCATATTTTCATGGTGTCTGCTTCATATCAGGCTGCAATGCAGCCTGTGGTGCATCAAAAAGATGATCTTTCCAGCAGGACCATTGCTGTTTTCTAAAATAGAACATTGGGCTGCTGCATGCTGGCACCAGGAGGAGAAAGGTTTATGTTACATTAGGGAGGGTCCACCTGGCGAAAGGAAATTCCTTAAAACTGTGTCTTAAAAGGGGCTGTTTTCTGCACTGTGGATTAGGGCCTGAGGCAAGCTCAGCAACCTGGCCAGGAACCAGCTCCTCAGAAGCCAACACAGACACCACCTACACCTGTGAAAGGATAAGCTAGGAAACTTCCCCTCAAACGAGATAACAAAAACTCTGCAGGTTAGTCTCACATCTCCCACAGGAGATAAGAGCTGTTTAAGGAGATACTTCACAGCTCTTGGATTTATCAAGGCTAGATACAGAAATGGCCTTTCGCATAAAATTTTACCTGGAATCAGAAATTACAAGAACGTTATGGATGCCAGACATTCAGGTAGGTATTTTTTTTGGAACTTTGCATATGTTGGCTTAAGGCAGTGATAGTCTTTCAAGCTAGTTAGACATTCCAGGGTGTTTACTGGTCTCTATTGATAACCCTAAATCAGTGGATCATATTTTATTCTGGTATAAAGGCCTTTTTTCCTCAACAGCTTCTGATCTGATTTCTTTCTGCAACATCATGGGAATCACTTTGGCTTATGTATTATTTCAGTTAATTATCATGTTGGCAATGCTAACTTTCCATAAATCCCAGGATCATCTGGAGTCGCTAAGGTATTTATAGTGCAGGCTCTCCAGTTCAGTATTTGATTTTAACACTAAATTACAAATTTTTGCAAGCAAATTTCCCCTCAACCCTCACCCACTTTAAGGAGTGTTAAATGAATACCATTCAGCTTTGCTTTCAGACAATAAAGCCTGGTCTTACAGAGACTACTCTGCTTTCACTACAATTTCAGCTCTGTCAGCCAGAAGCAAATAGTAGGGAAAGATGTAGGGGGAAAATGTTATCCAGGACTGATCCCATTAACTGCAATATTTCTTGCTTTTTGTAAGCTGACCTGTAAATTAACTATAGTCTCTAAGTAAGATATAAGTGAATCTCATCTTTACCTGTTTGTAAAATATTTTTTTTTTAAACTCAGTTTATCCTTATATTCACTAACCAGGATCTGTCATTTTCCAGAGAAAACTATTTTCACTGACATGGTTACCCCTCTATAGTAGATAGTGGTGGATGCATTTTTTCCTTTCTCTCCATGATGGACAGACAGATCACATTTTAAACTCATGAAACTGTACAGTCTCAAGTTCCTTCCTCAATCATGCACCCCTCTAGCAATCCAAAGGACAGCATTTCAAGGGTTTCACTTGCCTCTCCCCACAGCCTCAGCAGAAGTTTGCAAAACCATTTTGAAAGCATTTGTCTTTACAACAGATCTAAAGATGCCCAATACTGCAGTAATCTGGTTAATAGCAAATAAAACTCTCGGGCATACTCCCTTGATACTTCCACTACTTTGAAAGACAAAGGCAAATTGACTGCCAGATGAGAGTTCTCCAGTACATAAATCCTTGTCTGCAAAGCCACAGAAACTTTGCACAATGCCTTTATCTTTCCTCTCTTTGACTGTGGTGATATAATGGGGACACTGTGTTCAAACAGCTATTTGCTGGAAAAACTGCAAACACTCCAAAAATTAAACCTAGCACAATTGCATTCAGGCTAATGAAAGCTGGGAATGTTACAGAGGTGACGCTCTCCATCTTCGCGATGAGGGTGCATTATGGGACCTGTCATTCCGCGGCACTCCTGGCTGCCAATCTGCTGCAGGGAGCAGCGCTAACAATGCCCGGCCCTTCCCGACCGCGGGGCTCGTGTCACCCAGGGGCAGCGCTGACGAACGGGGAGGGCCAGCCGGGGCTGGGGGGCAAGCGGGAGCACTCGGTGCCACTAGAGCAGGGCTGGAGTCTCGAGCATCTCTGTGTCGGGGCATCGATAGCTACTTTAAGGCACATCCTCGGGCGGGACAGCTGACACCCAGGGAAGCCCTGCTGGAAGATAAAATGGGACTGGTGCTTTTGGCTGTATTCTTGACTTAAGTTGCAACAAGCTGCTATACAAATCCCTAGATTACCTGCTTCCCCCACCTCTATGAGAGATGGGCCGCAGGCATCGATTGGCAGAGTACAGAATACCTTTTCTATGTACAGCCGTAAAAATACCCTTTTCTCCAGCATTTGTGTGAAAACCAGTACAAGCAAAGCTACTTGCGACAAATATGTCAAAGAAGTGTTACTATTCACAGAAGATACTTCGAGGGAAATCACTATCTAGCTGGAATTTGCTTACTTGCTGAGTGAGCCCTTGGCTCTTACTGGAGGTGTCCAATGTCAGGTGTCAGAGTTCAAGAGGGTATCGACTACAAGGCATTGTTCAGCACATCATTAATCTCTGAGGAACTCCATCTGTGGCACACAGCCCTGTGTACTGCCTGCAAACAATAGGGCAGGGGAGCTGATAGTCAGCGCTCCCACATGAGACAACTGCAACCCTGGAACAAACAAAATTAAGCAGTGCCTGGACGAGGCTGGGCTGAAACAGGATTCAGCTTGAGGCTAGGTCATGTGGCACAAGCTAATTAGAGCCAGCTTCGGGAGCAGGAGGCAAGACTTCTGAACCAGGGGAGGGACTACTGCTGTCTCAGCCACCATTGGTGGTGGGAAGACTCGCTGATCTTTAAATTTGGCCCTGCATGAGCCATCCAGTTTTACATTTTCAAAGCCCCTCAAAACTGTTTTTGGAAATGATGCAGATACCCAGCAGCTGAAGTCATACAGGAAGTCAGCGTGAGACCCAGGGAATGACCTCAGAGAATGGGAGTTATCAACCACTGTGACAGACCTGGTATCTTGGAGGGCTCAAGTCTGAGGCAGTGCATGTTTTCAGTGTGGTATGTTAATAACAACCAGCACTTGAGTTCCTCTGTTTTCGATACACTCACCCAAACAAGCTTCCTCCTCCTGCCTTATGAAAAGCCAGGGTCATATGGGGGTGATGCATCTGCCTGACAGCTCAAGCATATGGATTTAGCGTGTGCTAGAGGCTCCCCGGATAAGCAGCCCAGAGAGGAGAACTGTGCATGGCTGCTGGTGTGCATCAGATGGCCTTCCTGGGTGCACACACAAGGTTGCCTCGCCACACATACAGCATGGTCAGCCTACAGAATACCAGTCATCCAGAGTCACAGAGGGTTAGGAAGTAGCTCACTCATTCAGCCCACAAACTGGTTGACTCCCCACAAAGACTGTTGCTATTTCTCTGTGATTCTTGGTAACACTCTCAAGACAGGCAGCCTTTTTGATAAACCTTGTAGTGGAGGGTTTAGCATAGTGCCTGGGCCTCTTACATCATTCTAATTCAACAGCTAAAGAATAGTGAGACCTCTGCCAACTAGACAAAATAAAAACAGCAGCAACAACTCTAGTTACTATTCATCCCCATACATACCACAGTGATGTGCCGGGCATCCCGCGGCTGCTGCTGCTGCTGCTGCTGCCTGTGGCGCCAGTGCCCTGCACAGGCTGCTGTCAGGTAGCGGCGGGGTGGATGCTCTGGTGCACCTCCATTCAGTTTGATGCTCAGGGCAGCACAATGCACCACTGTGCTCTCGGGGTTTGCGAGGTCCGATGAACACAAAATCTAGTGGGACACAGTCCTCTGCATTCCAGTGTTGCAACCAGATCCTAATTAGGTCTGTACAAGTTATTGATTTTTTGATTCCCAGATCCCCACTAATTCACCCGCCATAGAGTCCTCCTTACTCGCACACTGGATTCCAGCTGGGGAACTGGTGGGAGCTGAGCCACCACACCCAGAGAGCTTCCTAACTCAAATGAAAACCACCAAGGTCCACATCTTGCCCCAGCTGTAATGTATTTATTTAAATTATTTTGAAGAAGGAATCCATGGGAGAGAGTAAGAAACCTACTCTGTATTTCATAAATTGAAGTACTGAGGTGCCTTTGTGAAAGGTGTTTGCTCAAATCTCTAAGTGGGAAAGAAAATTGCATTCAGTCCTCTAGATCCTGAAAGAGTTAAGAATTATCAACTACAAGCTAAATCCACCACAGGTCATTTGGCTTACAATTCCTATCTTTCTTGCAAAGAAAATGGGACAAACATTTCCCACTCCTCCCAAACACTTTTCTTTAACAGTTATTTTTTGGTTACTTTTCTTGTAATTAAATATTATAACTTGTTTTGGAAAAGTTATGTATAACTATGTTACATTTACATTAAGAATGAGGAAATGCATTTGGCTTTCTGGTTTCTCTAATAAGAAAAAGGTTAGCCTGTGGACAATTTTTCAAGGAGTAAAATCTGATGGAACAAAAATTTAATGGAAATGTAGTTTTCCATTAGTGCTTCCAGGAAGGAAATAATGGGTCTTTCCATAATCTATATTACAAGCACATAGTAATACCATAATTTAAAATAATTAAGCAAAAGAGGTATAATCCATCATTGATCACACTGGCAAATACATTTATTTGTAAGTTTGTAGCACGAAAGTTGCTCACTCCTGATGAAGGGTATCTGAATTTACCACAATAGAAATGTTTGAGAGTAGTTATTATGATGATAGCCTTACAGACAAAGGAAGAAATATCTTCTACCCAAAGAAGGTTACTAATCATAACAAAGCAGACAGCAAGAGACTTAAGGATATTCTGTATCCTTCTTTTTTTCTTTATTGAAAAATGATGTGTTTAGTAACAGTGAGGATTTGTTTTGCTCCAAGCATCTTGTTAGCTTTCTAGTAATTTTAACAGGAGGAATTACATTTGTATGTGAGGTTAGGTTTAGTTTCAAGTATTCTAGTAGTGGGCTAACTAACTTCATCCTAAATTACATGTGGTGGACTACTCCATCTCTTAAGTTGCAGTAGAGGTTAACACAGAAAAAAATAAAAAAATCTTGTGTGGAAGCACCAGCATATTACAAAGCCACAGGTTCTAAGCTTCCTCAAACAGTTAATCTACAAGTGTCCTTGCCATTTTGAAGAGGTGAATACTGTAAGCCTCTCTCCATTCTCAGATATTCAACCTGAGTTGAATTCAAGCTGAGTTTTGCAGTCCCTCAGCACTCAGTGAACTTGGGGGACAGCAGAGCTTTAAGAAGAAAAGAATGTTGTCCATGAACTGGACAGTATTACATCCAGTAACCAACATATGGTAACATCAATCACCTCCTCTTGTGGGTTTGGGCAAGCTGTAAACCACAACTGGAGGGAAAAAACAAAAAAAAAAAGAAGGAAAGAAAAGAGAAGGAAAACATCATATTTGGCAGGCAACTTTTACTGAAGATGGAAACAGTCGAATACCAGATTCTCAAAGAAACAAGTCAGCAAAGTTGCACTGAGGTGGTATAAACCCATGTGAATTCAGTAAGACAGCTCCTCACTGGGTGTAACTTCTTATAAAAATGGCTCAACAAGAGTGTGCTGCTTTTCTTGAGTTCTCTATCTTACTAGGATTTGCTCTTGTTTTACTTAATCCCTACAGACAGTCCAGGTCCTGTTTTTGCCTCCTTTGTTGTGTTTTTGAAATAAGGGAGGAAAATACACTGTTTATCTACACAGCTATCCAGACAGACTGCCAGACAATTATCTGTTGGAACCAGTCAGTGTCATTACAAATGTGCAAGCTTCTACAATAGTTGACACGTTCTCCAAAAGAAACACTCATTGTCAGATCACCTTCTGGGTCATCGTCGCTGGGCTCATGGATGGCACCATGGACCCAGCAACAAAAGCCACTCAACACATTGGACAAATGTGCAGCCACTTTTGTCTGACTGAGTCTTTCCAGTTCCTTCCTGCAGCCCTGGAAGAAAAAGCAGGCATTGTGCAGGCAGGGAGAGAAATCGCTGGTGCCCAGCACCTGTGCAAGAGCTCAGAGTGCATTATACTTATCCAAGTTTGCAAATAAAGGCTGCTACTGTGATTCCTGAACAAAAGGAGCTATTAAGATAAGCAAAACTCTTGCTCCCTTTCCTGCCAGCTGAGTAGCATCCTGATCCCCTGGGTACCTCAGGACCCTCCCTGCTCTCAGCTGGCTCTGCCCACCGCCAAGGCAGGGGCAAGCTGCTTGGCAGCCCGGGGTTGGAGTTCAACATTTCCTCCCTTCCTGATCTCATTAGCATGAGACTCAGACAGAGCTGCTCCATTCAGAGCCCTGGCCTCCGCTTGGTTTGGGGGTCTCTAATTCCTGTTTCTGGCCGCTGTGCAACCAAAGAGAAAGCAGGGGGTGAAATTATCTGACACTGCTCCTTTCTGAGGGGAACAATCACTGCTGGTAATCAAGCAAAATGCCATTAGCTAACGAAGCTCTTACAAAACGTATACGTTGATATTTTGGTGAAGTCTCATCCTGGGAAGTTAGTATTTCTCCTTCCAGAACAATTTATGGGGCACAGTAGGTAAATTGCTGCCATCTCAGAGTTTCTTCCTAACAGGTTGCAAATAGGTAGAAATGGAGAGAAGGATCACCTGGAGATTACAATCCTTTAAAATCCAGTCCCTTATAATGCATCACTGCCTCTTCCACACAGGAATGAAAAATTATACTAGGCATCATATTATATTATGAGGCATTATATTTTTATAAATATATGTATTCTTTTAGTATACCTATATATTTAAAGGGGTTTAAAACCAGCATCTAGTAAACTATCCTGAAGATTAGTATGTGATAGCTTTTCTCTTTGGAGAAAGAAACAAGGAAATAGAAACATTTATGAAGGTGTGACTCCCCTTGCTCCCTAGCTGTAAATGAAGTCAACATCTGGCTTGGATAATCTTACATTCTTGTTCTATTTCCAAGATAAGGAAATAGGTGATAAAACAGTTATGTGACTGATATGCAGATCTCCTAGCCAGCACTGTCTAGTTCTTGGGAGGTAACTGAGCTAAATGCTGGAAAGCCCAGGTTCGGTGCCCAGCAGGTGAAGGTGTTTTGCCTGAGTTTGTCTCTCTTGCCTATTTGGAACTAAGGAACCCCTTAGTTGCTGCTTGGGAAGGGACTAAGTGTGTGCACCCTGCCTGGCACAAGGGGTCTAGCGAGTCCATGCACCATCGTTCTCTGTTATTCGTGAAGGCTATAAGACTTTCGCATCTTCTCTTATCAAGTATTAAGGTTGTTACTTAAAGAAGGTAAAAGGGTGATTAAAGAACAGTTTTAGGAAATGTTATTATATTTAGAATGTAAAATTAACTATATTTTTTATTTAGACAGTTATGAAAATGTTTTAAAGGTGTTTAAAGTGTTTAAATAGTTTTAAGAGCTGTAATATTAGCTTGCCCTGCCTTGGGAGAAAAAAACACACACCCTGTTCCTGCAAAGATATTGTTATAAACATTCCCTAGACATCCATGAGCCATTGGTTAAAAGGTAGGAGCCTATCACCAGAGCTGGGAGAGGAGGCGACCAACCACCATGAGCCATGGAAGCAGGACTGAGGGGGTGGAGCAAAGCAGACTCTCAGTACTATTTCTAAAACCAAAATTCCNCTCTGTGTATTCTCTAAAAGACTGATGTACTGTGCTGTGTTACACAAGATCTCATTTCTGGTTTTACTCAGATAAATGTCACTAAATAAGATCAATGTCTTGATATGGTCACCAGGACAGATTTCAGCATGGCAAGTGATTAACATTGCTCAACCATTTGACATTTTTCTTCCTAGAACCATCAGAGATTGATTCATTTTGCTTTGTTGCCCAAACTTTTTTCATTAAATCAAATAGAATCACCTTTTTTTACCTACAAAGACACATCAGTCTTTGTGCCTCCTGTAGGTTAGCCTCACTTCTTCAGTCCTGGTCATCTTTGGGATGCTGGGATTGGCTTTGAAAACTGTTGGCAGCTTCAAATAGAAGCAGATCACTGGTTAACAGACCTTGTCCCCTAGATGGAGCTTCCAAAATGAAAATGCATTTGTTCCTTAAAATCATGCTATCTTTGTTGCTGCCAGTAAACCAGCCCCCAGTTAGGACCCTTCTTTGTAGGAGGCCTTTAAAGGCTCCTTGAGACCACAAAATAGTTAAAAGAAAGTTGCCACACTTTAAAATGTTTGTCTCTGTTGGTATAAAGCCCAGCCCTTCACAGAGGACCTGAACCACTCCATTAATATCATCTGCAGGTGGGAGTGACTGTAGCCCTGCCACAGCCCCTCTTTCCACTCCACTGCTCCTTCTCACATCAAGGTGCAGATTTTTGCTATTTTAATATGCTCCACAAGGAACAAGGTAGCTTTAAAGTTTTAGACTGAAAAGCAATCTTCAAAGCAGCCCAGAACCTGCTTTAGGTAGGAATGTGAAGAGATGGAATAAAGAGCGTGGGAGGCATGGTATTATTTTGGAAACAGGGAAATCCCAATTTTATTAACATCTCTGAAGAATCCAAATCTTTCTGCACCTGGGGTTTTCCCAGGTGGGTTGGGGAAGTGCATTTTTCCATTTGCTAAAAATCTGGATATGGGGCCAAACTGAAAAATTCAGGTAAACCAGAATATTTCCAGTCCAAAAAGTAACTGCTTATGAAATAGCTGTGCTTCCTTTGGGAGTTGGTTGCCCTTCATCGCTGCACAGTTTCAGATTTGCTTTGGCTTTCCCACGAAAGTGTTGCACACTTTTCTGTTGCTAACAAAAGATATTGCAAAAATAGTTTATCACTTGATATTGAATTACACAAAACCCATGAAGTCCGGTGCCTGATGAGGGCTGAAGTGATACCTAAGAGCCACCCACAGTGGCAGTGGAGAACTCTGACCCAGCCACTTCTGTCCTTTGTTGCTCCTGTTGCACCATTCTATGGGGCAGATGCACCCACGCCACCTGGCACGGGAACTTGCACACAGCCTCAGGTGTGGTCACCAAAAATGGTGGTTCTCTGTTTTGCTTCTGCTCCCCAGCATGCAAAGAGAGCCCAGGCACAAGTGACTGTCTGCATGTTCACAATATCTAGTAGTGTAGCACCCTAAAGCCCATCTCCTCTCAGGAAAGAGAATGTAGGTTGAACTGCCTGGTTTGCCTCACAGCCCGGGGTAGCCCCACCTGGTCCTTTGTGTAGGAGTAAATGAAATGAAAAATTTGAGGGCAAAGAGTAAGGACTTTCAGGAGCAAAGCTTGCCAGTTGCAGGAGATACATGATCTGTCACCCTTGTATTTATATCCCATGCCTATGGGACAGACACCATGTACTCGCATGGCTGGGCAAAAGAAATGAAGCACTAATAAATACATGTATTTCAATTACTAAAATGTTGCCATACACCAGGCCACAAGCTTAAAAACTCCATCTGTTTATTTAATTGCAGTTTACCAGGATCATGGTAATTAGAGATAAAACAGATCTGTTAGATTATCCAGTTTATTTTACTGCAAGAGTGGTAACTTAATAAGACATATTAACATATAAAATTCATCCTGCCCTAGATCTCAGCCAAAATGCTGAAGAGATAAGAGACGTTAATGCAATTTGCCTTCATAATAAAATGGTTGATATCTGCTTTATTTTGGCTTGCAGTGCTACTGTGAGTCATGTTAAGAAAAGGCTTTTTTTGTCCTTGTTTTACCTGTAATCTGAACCTCGCTGCATTGTTCAGAGCACCTCCTGACCATATTGCTCTGGCTGTAATTAACCACAGCACAGGGCTTTGGATTCCTGATGCAAATAATATCCCAGAAAGTTACTCTGGATCGAAGTGATGTTTCCCAGAGCACTTGCAATAGTATTTCATTCTGAGCTACAGGTTGCAGCTGGTCTGTCTCTCACTGTGTGCTGCTAAGTGCTTAGACTGGCACTTTATTATCAGAATAGAACAAATCTAGGCTAATGTGTGTAGTATAAAGAGTCCCAGGGAGCCAGGGCTCCTCATTCTCCAACCATTCTTTCCAGTTTTTCTGCTGTTGCACTCCGGATAATTGCAGTTTAATTGGGTGACATGAAATGAAAACTGTGTCCACATTATCCAGGATTATCTCTTTTTCCTGAAGCCTGCCACCAATTGAAAGGAGCCCATTTATCAGTCCAAAGAGCTGTGCTCAGTTGCTTTTACGAGCTGGGAAGAGTGTGAGAACAGGCTGGAAATGGGAGAAAAGGACTTGACAGCTAAGAAAAATTATTTCAGTTGTTTATCACAAGGAAAGTTTATCTGATTCTTTACAAAATGATATGGAGGCTCAGAGTGTCAAGCCATGAGTAATGAACATTGACCAAGTTTGCTTCCTCAACTTGATGTGCTCAAACACTGCCTCCCTTTTGTGTGGGCACAGATCAACTTTAAAAGCTTCTTTCAGGCAGCATGAATGCACTTCATTTTACCAAAAAGAACTTTGTATTGATAGCTAGGAAAAAGGGAGGTTGTTTAAAAAGGAAGGGTAGACAATCAGGACAAAATGAAGAGCTTTCAGTTTCCATTATGAGCATGTCGCTCTATTCTTCTCAGCTGTTTATACATTCCCAGCACAATAATGCCTCTTTGCAGTAATATGTTTCCCCTTTTACACTATTCATATTGAAAAAAGCCCTCACATCATGACCACAGTAATAAATACTATAGAAATGTGGGTATAATGTCAATTTGCATTCTGTGAGAAGATCAAGGTAAACCTAAAGGCCAAAAGAATATTCCACTAATGCTCATTCATCATTCTACAGTCCAGGTAACAGAAGGACCTTGTCACTACACCGCACACCCTTTCAATTGCTAGTGCATCTCTGTGAATATTTTAGCCTAATGCACCGATTGTTAAATAGAAAGAGCAGTCTTTGAAATTGTCTACTGCACTCAAATCCCTAGCTACACAAGGTCTGGGCAGGAGTGGTTTCTATTCAGAAGGAAATAGAAGGCATTAGTTAAGTAAGCACACTGTGTGTGAAAGCAACTGAAGATACTAGGAATTATTAAATTAAAGTTTGCAAAGAAAAAAAGCTCATGAACTACAAGTGGCTACTGTAAATATATCATAAATATCTCATATATATGAATGAAAACACTTTGTCCAGGACCTTCTGATTATAAATCCAACAAAGAGGAGGGATTTGAATATATGCATACTAATAAATTTTCCTTTTCCATCACTTATGATTCCTTAAATCATTGGTCAGCTGCACTAATTAACATTTACAACACAACTCGAAGTAGAGGCATTTCACAAACACACACAGAAGCAGAGCATAGCTGGCACTAAACCCCCCTTGCTGGTGCAGTGTCCTGGGTCTGCTCTATGTATCCAAAACATTAATGTCAGACCTGATCCTGAGCCCATGGACAGCAAATGGAAAGAGTTCTGCTTGTGTGAGTGGCCCTGGGATAAGCCTCCTCCATGTGTCTGTGTGCTGGGTGTTCTCCAAGAAATACAAATAATATCCAGAGCTTGCACTTCCACTTTTTGTTTAATACTTAATTGACTTAAATGTCATGCTTTGGGTCTTAAGCCAATCTCTAACTATTAAAGAAGGCAACAAGACAATGCAAGGGATTTTATTCTGTATTTGCCCACTGGGAACTTGTTGACACATCTTTGGGGTTTTGAATGCCTGCTGTTGTCAGAGATGTTCTGCTGGACAGGGTGAAGCTTGGAGCAGGTCCAGTGTGACAATTTTGGTTTGCCATGCTGGGTGATGGTGTTTTAAGTATTTGGAAAGGGAGGAATAGGAATACTTTAGGATGCCACAGTCAAGGGTTTGTAAAACTAAGAAAAAACTGGTGTGATGTCATCTAACCTTAATGTAGTCGATTGTACCATGAAATCCGTGCCTGAATGGTGGCTATTCATTTCATGGAAGTCAAATTGTGCCATATTCATCCATCATTCAGCTAAATTCCTCTATCCCTCTTCTTCTTTCTTCTGTCTTAAACCATTATTATAAATGAAACCTATAGGAAGCATAACCCATTCTACTTTTCCAGAAGGGAGCTGTGCAGACAAACCACAGAGGAGCTGGAATTTCATATGGTATATGGACGTGCTCAGATACTCACTAGCAAAGTCTCACAGGGCAAACCTTCTGACAATTAGGAACATGAAATGTGTACTCCTGGAAGAATGTATTTTTACATTCATGTGTTGCAGTTTGACAATTTCTGTCATATAGAAACCATTTTTTATTATCTTGTGCAAATTTACCAGAAAACATATATACAATTAGCATTAAAAAGTACACTGAGAAGCCAAGCACTTGTCATCATAGCATACAGGCAAATATAGGGAGATGAAACTTGTCTTTACCCATGAAAATTAACAGCTCCCCATCTGGGAAGAGTGGAGAACACTGGTAAAGGCTGGCTAATGTACACATTCCAAGTAGCACTCTCATTTTGTGAACAGCAGATTATAAAAGTTACTCTCTCCCCCTGGTACATGCCTGACAACTTTTTTTGGTTTGTTGTATTGCCAATCCATATATTTGTAAGTGAAGAATGTCTGCCTCTTGATATAGGAAAAAACCCCACTGTAGCATATTTTAGCTGGTCTTTAATTTTGAATGACCAGTGTTTGTAAGATGTGTTTTATTAGGAAAGGTTGTTGCAGTATCCTCTGTTTTTTCAGCTATCTATATTTTTAGGTGGTCTATCTTTCCCTTTTAGTTCAAGAGGTTGCTACTGAGAAACAGGAAAAGACTGGCACTGCTACAAGACATGACTTGCCTCTTTGCATAATGAATTTCTATAACTCTGCTTTGACTGTTCCTCAAATCTGTGGCCTGTCTCTCTCTATATATACTCAGGATTTTCATTAGAGTTTTAAGGGTCACTCACTGAGGAAGTGTGAAATGATAGGACTGCACTTAAGAAAAGAGACACTATTCTAATTTCTATTTAAATGAAGGAGTGCCTCCATTTTTAAACTGATGAATAAGAGGAGTCAAATGTGGAGTAAGTAAGGCCAGAATATTTATCTAAATCTTATAAAGCTCTTTAATAAGACACCCAACTTGTAAGGTATTCTGACTTTCAGGTGGTGTAAAGCAGATGACTCTTCAGTTTCAGAAACGTTTGCTGATGACACAGCAGGTGTGACATGTTCCATAACTTGTGTCACTTGCCTTCACATATTGGCTCTTCACTAGACTGCCTGCAAACTCCCTTCATCTGAATCATGGATGTTTCATGGGACCTGATAATGGAGGCACATCCAGGAGGAAGACAGTCAAAACAAGGCAAAAAAAGAGAGCTTGTACAAGACCTGTGATGGCAAATCTCTCTTTTTGTCAGAGAACCCGGTACAAGAAAGACTTGCAGATTTGAATTACAGGTTTTCTAGATCTTTAGGCTGGCTCCAGATTCTGAAAACAACTTGCCTTCTAGCAGTGTGCAATAAGCCAAGGTATTTTCAGAAGAGGGGAAAAAAATCTATCTGTATCACTCTATGGAACTCTAGAAACACCTTATTCTGAATGAACAGTTTTAGGCATAACAATCATGAAAATTCAATCCCATGCATTCAGAGAATCATTCGTAGGAAAAGTGAGTGTTCTCACATAAGGATCTCGAAGATACTGGCTTCATTAGCTGCTTATAATCAGATGTGATTGGTCTCTACTATGGATGCTTACCCCTCTGACATATTTACTGACCAGAGTTGTTCATCTGAGGAGTATGTTGGCAAAAGAACAAATAGATGTGAACTGGCCACAGGTAAACTTTGCCTGAGAAAGGCAGAAGGTTTGGTTTGGATCAACATTTTACCTGGAAAAGAATGGGCAAAATGCTAACAGCATGTGAGAGAGAGCTCTGTGACCTCAGTAAATAGTTCCTGTGGCCAGTGTGCTTGCAATAATTGATGACTGAACTCAATGATATGTCCCTGCTGATCCTATATTCCTGGGGCTTTTTTATCATCTTCCTTGTTCCTGGTGTCCTTGATTTATTTCCTTCTTGCCTGTTTTTTCACTCTTAGTTTTAAGAAGATAAGGGCTTTAGAGGAGAAACAAAGAAATGCTCAAAATGACGTATGGTTTGCCAGAGCCCAGGAATCTGAGTAAGCAAACTTCCAACTAAGCAGTGTTCTGCAGGAAGTCATGGCATTGCAAATAGCTGGAGACTGTATCTGATCAGTAGAAGGTACTTTAGGTGCCCCCTTTCTCTGTCACTTGTAAGGGCACAGAGTGTGGAAGATATGTCCCTATCTCGATTCAGTCAGCTGTATTCATCATAGGCAGAAGGCTCACCTGAACCACTTCACCAGGTGAGATAAAACAATCAAGTTGCCACTTAACATTTATACTCTAGACACCTATCAAATAAGAACTGCACTGATATCAACAATCCTCTGACAAACAGCCCCACAAACTGCAAATCTTACAGTGTCTCATTTATGTATACATGCCAGAGCTGTCATACTTGCTTCAAACTGTGAAATTCATAAATCAGGATTTGAAAAGGCATACATTATAATTGGTTTCAGATAACAATATTATGAGTTAGAGATGAAAGGGAACAGGTTGGCCAAACATCAATCCAATCCCAAACTGGTCTCTATTTTTCTAAAAAAATAAATTAAAAAATCAAACACTTCTATCCTTTTTCATCCAATTTCATATTTTTAAAGACGATTTGAAGGCAATCATCTTTACAGTTCTACATGTGGAAGGTAGCTCTGCTCACTCCCTTCATGTCAATTAACAGCAACGATGTAAAGTGAAAATCAACTCCAGATACATGGGCATTCACATTTAAAAGTCTACAGTGTAGATGCCTAATTTGAGTGTTTCAGGTCTCAGCTGAGGTTAAAGGTGATAATGACTGAGATATTGCTGCAATCACATAAACGTTTAGTGTCCTCTGAACCTGTCCTGAGGTGTCCAAGATGTCTTCATGGTGCTGGCAGATATGACTAGGATCACTGGATACTGGAAGAGGAGCTGGATGGAGGCTACTCTGGTTACCTAATTTTATGCAGCTGAATCCACCACGAGTCAGTACAGTTGATGGTATCTACAAGATTCCTTGTTGCATGCCAAAGACATCATGCTGAGCAATGCCTTCCATTTCCATGGATTCAGACACCATTAAAGACACAAGAACCTTGTCTCTTTTCAATCCATTGCACTTCCCCACTACACTGAAACACTGACCCTGCACTGCGCAGCAGTTCACGGCTAACCTGACCAGTCCCCACTTGTAATCTTTTTTCCTACTGCACCACTTGCTCCCTTTTCATTGAAAATGCCCCTCTTCTGATTCTTTATTCAGCCACAGAGCCATGGAGACATCCTTAATTTTCCCTCTCTGGCTCCTACTATACCTGCACTGTCTCCGTGTTTGATTGTTTTTCATTTCAATAATGCACTTAGGATTGTTTCCAGTAGCCAAGGTATCTATGTACAGTTTTAAATCCCTCAAATATCTGCACTGTTCTTTGACATCTACATTATATCAGTTCTATCTGAGCTCTGCTACCATTAAAAAAAGATCCTTTCCTTGGACAGATAATTTCATGCCTTTCACCAAATCCTTTTGTTTGACCCCAGCTTCTAACAAAACTGAGTGGGAAATTTTCATGCTGACCTGGCTGAATCTCAGGCTTGTTTTTCCCCCTACCATGTTCCTCTTTATGCCCTTCACCCCAGCAGTAGTCCCTTGCTAGTCCCTCTATTGTTTTCTCCCACACACATCAGTGTCTCTCTTTCCTGCTAGAGTTTGTAGTGCCTTTCTATTCCTCTCTGTCAAGTGTGTCCTGAAAATCCGTTCTTATGAAACACCCACAAGCATTGCACCACACTGGAAATGTTAACTGTCCTTGTGCTGCAACCTGGATGTTGATGGATGAGATGAGCTACTTGCCATGCAGGACACTGAGGTGGCCATTAGGAATGAGAGCTCTGATAGGAGGCAGGTATAACTTGAGAAAGTAGAGCAATAGCATGGACAGCTCTAACAAGTTTTGGTGAAGTGTTCACATTCTGAAATCTGCTGCAGGATAGTCTTCTACTGGCACTGGCTTGTTGAAACTCATCTTGGTGCTCAGAGGTCATCCCTTTCATGGAGTGGATGTGATACTCCATGTCTTTTCCCCCTTGAAGCCATTTCTGATGGGGAAAACATATGATGATGGTTATTAAAACTATATTGAGAGCACATTGAAAGCCACTTAAAACTGGACTTTGGATAGAGTCTTTATGGATTTACAGTGACAATAGTCTCTGAGGGCAATAGGTTAGAGATCAAACAAAATGCATTAATGCTGCTGTTTGCCAGTGACATTCATGATAATTAGCTGGTTTTAGCAGCAGTTTCTTAACCTGTAACCTTACCCAAACAGGGTTTGCATTAGTCTCTGTAAACTTGCCTGGATGAGGCTAGAAGATGCAATTTTTTTTGAGTGTCAGAGTACAATGATTTATCTAGCTCTTAAAACCTCAAATGGGCTGGACAAGTAATAATTTTGCATTGTAGCTACTACAAATGAATCTTCTGCTCCACCTTTCCTCATTTTTATTATTTATGACAGTACCACCTGTCTTTCACGTTGGGCTCGTTAACACTGTGTCATCCAGCAAATTGCCTCCAGATTGCTGACTATCACTTGGAAACATTGGAAGAACAGGTAGTTCCCAGTCCATGCTTCCCCAGTTATGTGCCACACGTGCTGGGGCAGGACTCTGGCAGTGAGGTAGTGGAAGCATCCATACCATGCCTGCCTCAGTTACAAGGGCTTTCCTGTACTCTGAAGCATAACTGTTGTTAGTTGCTCCTCTTGAGCTTGCAGCACGGAAATCCTCATTATTGCACACTTAAGCCTCCACAGGGCAGCTACTGCCCAGCAACCACCTTGCTGAACAACACATTAACAAAGCCAGCCAGGCTAAAAAACCTCATTCTCCTTTCCAGACTTTGCCTCTGGGGGATACAGAGCCTCATCTGCCTCTTGCCAGGCACCGGCTGTTACCCTGCTTGGGCAAGGCCCCTCAGGGGCTCACCAGAATGTGTTTGGGCTCACACATTGCAAGAAGGGAAAGAAGAGGCTGCTAAAGCCCCAGCTCTGAGTGTCAGGGTCCCTTAGTTACACAGCATGGCAAATGAGGGGCACGGGAATTTCCTCTTCTGTAAGCATCACTTCACATCTCACAAAATTATTCTCCTTCTTAAGAAGGGGTTAATTTCCCCTGCATCTGATTGCTATTCCAGAACTTCATAACTCATAATACTTTGACTTTTAGCTGAAACTTATACAAGGATCAGCTTATCACTATTAATTGTTGTCCTTCAAGTTGCTCTTCTCCTGCCCTGAGCATTACTCCCCATCTGCATGCCACTTCAGCTTTGTTTTGTTGAGCCAAGCAAGACAGGCACCCGTAACATCTTCTTTTAAAAGAGGATCTCCTTTATCCCAGTCATCTGAGGAGCCCTCCTCTGTACTCACTCCAGAATGTGGTGCCCCCTTCTCCCTAAACCCTCTGCCCACTGTCCAGGTGACCAACAGTCCCATTGCCTGCATGGCAATGATGGCAGCAGCTGCAGCCTCATAGGCTTATTTGTCCCAACTTGGCACTTCTTTCCTTAATCTTTAACTGTTCTGTCTGTAGTATTTTTCTGCATTTATTTGCATTACCTTGGCTGGTTTTGAGCGTTTTTCTTGGTGTTGTTTTTTTTGTTTGTTTGATCTTATTATATTTTTTCCATGCTTATTTCTTGGCTGCTTCACAACTGGCAATTCAGACAGAAGCTCTGACCAACAGGTATACCCAAGTCTGTCCACTCTGCACTTTCTTCCAGTGGGAATCTCCAGGCTGTCAGCATAAATTTTTGTGAACAATCCCTCCAGCTCCCTCCATTGCATTTTGTGTTGTATTCTTCATCAGAATTTTGCACCGGGATGCCCATTTTGTTTTGCAGGATATCCCATTCATCTCTGAGTATTAAGGATGTTGTCTAATGAGGCCAACAATTAGCTTCTGATAGTGTTGACCTAATGTCATCTCTTCAATAATTTATTTCCTTCAAGATTAATATTTTTTGCATTTTGCATTGCTGGCTGTATGTAGCAGTCTGGATTCTAGGAAGAAGGAAGAAAGGTGAGGAAGAAATATGTCAGCCTTCCTTGAAGGTCTGTCTGCTCCCAAGGGCAGGTGTTTCTCTTCCTCTAGGTCCCAGGGTTCAGAGAACTGGAAAGCTCAGTCCTGGATTTAAAGGAAAGCAAAACCAAGCAACTTGCCAGAACCACTGCTGCATTCCTCCTTTTTCAAAGGAGAGTGAGAGAGGCTGTAGTACATAAGGCTATGAGCAGATGCAGAGGGCTAGGTTCTCTGTGTTAGCAGTGAATTTTAAGGCGCCTCTTCATTCTCTCAATGGTCCTGTTGAATTTTGCAGGGAGGCCTAACCTCTGCAGATGCCCCTGCAATTAATCTATAGCAAGCTGCAACTCCAAATACTTTATTACCAACTGATAACCATCTCTCAGCCAGCCCTTGGACTCAGGCTGGCTTGCAGTAATGAAGTGGGCTGATACAAAACTGCTTGTTTATATGACTTGAGTGACACGGAGGGATTGAAGCATCTGAGTTCTCAGCAGCTGTGACATTGCCATCGCACCAGACTAAAGTGCTTTAATTTTTGTCATGGGATCAGGTGACTACTCATCAACCATGACCATTTGTAGCCATAATTATCCAAAATGCTGGCTGTGAGAGGGAAATACAAGAGTTAAAATAGCCAGTGACTTTCTCAGTTAGAAAACATTGACCTGAATGCATGTAAGACACACAGAGGGTATTTCCACTGTAAGTGATGTTGAATTTAATAATATTTCAAAATCTCTGGCCATTGCATTCGAATCTTGGCTTAAACAAGAATCAAAAATTAAATTGGCAGTGCCCATCTCCTGCTTTCACATCAAGAGAGCTGCTCTGCATGTTGTACATGCCAACATGTACAGCACAGTTTGGGAATCAATGAGGACCACCTTGGGAAAGAACAGCCAGTTTGAAAAAGCAGTTTTTGTAGGCAGGTCTGCACATGTGAGCCAATACGATTTTGTCCTTACCTGGACTTCCTAACCACCCATAAGCAGCAGGTACAGACACCAAAATCTAACAGAAGAAGATGTGAAATCCTCTTCTGGTGGGAGTTGCTGCCAGGAAAAGTGCTGTATGAGGTGTAGGTGTTATGGGGGCTCTGAGAGTGCCTGTGGTATGAGGTGCCCTGAGTCACCCACCCATCCACCCATGGGTGCCTGGACACACTGCCAGAGCACAGGGGGAGCAGAACTGCCCCACAAAGTGGGGATGAGGTGCAGGGTGCTGCAAGGACCCCATGCCACCCCAGAGGATGGGGGCTTGGGGGTCCCAGCAGGGACAGTAAAGCTTGGTGGTGCTCATGGTAACCTAATTAATACAGACTTTTAATTTCTGAAAGTCAAAGTTGATTTATCTGACAAAATTAGTTTCATGGTGCCTGATGTGAATAGCTTCACTGGGACCAATTTTTGGAAGATAGAAGGCTAGCATATCACCAGACCAATCCTAGATCTCTTCAGCCTCCAGCCACATGTGAAAACCCTCACCTGGACATTTGTCTTCATTTATCTGAAGTATTTAAATACCTCATTGTTCACAGTATGCTCCACTGTAAACACGGGAAAACCTCCTATTAGCTTGGAAAAAACAGAGGCAATGAAGAGATAACCACCACAGTCATTAACAACAGCTGGTATACAAACAACCACCCTGTTAAACATACAGCTTCGTGTTCCACTTGCTCCTGAAGAAAGAACAGGTCGTGGCCCTATGTGAAATCATTGCAGGGGCTGTTACTCTGTCTCTTCCCTTTCCATCCTTGCTGGCTGCTGGAGTGAGTGAGATGGTAATGGAAGAGGCAGTCTCCTGGGAAAAGCAGTTCCCTCCCCATGACATAACCTCCAGAGGTTTTCGTGAGCCGTCTCAGAAGTGTAGGCACAAATTACAGAGAAGCCTTCCCTCTGCAGTAACCAGGCCCTGGGGATTTCTTTTAGCACTGCAAAGTCTCTTATAGGCCTAAATAAATAAAGACAAAACACACAGAAAATGACTGCAACAGCGGGATGTTGGAAGACAGGTGGTACAACATAGGGAAAAAACACAACAGGAAAACATAACTTGGCAGTCTGGACTGCTGTGCTACTTAAGCACAAGAACTTTTCCACAGTGAATGTCAAATTTAAGGAAAACTAGCATTCCCAAAGTTAGCTACCTTCCCCTTTTCTCAGTTAAAGAAATTATTTTGTCAGAATCAGGGACAATATCTGAGATTGTTTTTTCAGATCTATTCTCACCAAAAGAGAAGTCCCATTTTCTGTGAGCGAAGCCTGACAGGTCCAGGTGCTTGGGTTTCTGCCTCCCATCCCCACACAGATGTACAAATACTTACTGACATCAAACAACTTCCAGCACGATCATTTCTGAATATGGTCCAAATTTTCCATAGGTATTTGCTCAAAACATTGTGTGCATCGTGGTAAAAAAAAATAGTAATACTGCATTATTTGCTGAAATAAGAGGTCAGAGAAAGAATTACGATAAACAACAAAAGCAGAAAATGTGCCTCCCATGCTTAGGAACCTATGAATGACTTGTGCAGAAGTGTCTTGAAATAAATTTTTTGAATCTATGTGAGCTACAAGAACTTGTATGTTACACAGCTCTGCATTGCTGCTACAGTCACTTACACGCCAAGCCATCTTCTGCTTCCTCTGATACTGGACCTATTGTGCTGCTCGGCATAAGAGCCCTGTCACCTCAGCCCTGCTTTCCATATGGATAAGCTTTTCATTCCCTGCCCATTCACTAAGAATCAAGGAATCAGGATGTCGTTTAGTCTCTGGTTTTGTCCCTCTAAGTCTGCAGGAGCAACTACTCCTTGTTTCTTCTTGACATTGCACAGAGCCAGGAGGAAAGGAGCTTCGTTTGTGAAACACTAAGCAATGTAATTTTGTGTTGGAGACACCAAAATGCTTCTCCTCAGCCTTACCATGAGGAATTCTCTGCTTTACCATGAGGGGCCAACTTTATGAGCAAAGTAGCTGGCACATATAGCCCCACATTGCACTCTCATCACTGTATGTCTGTTCACTATCTAAAAGAAAGTGAATTGCTGCTGTTAAGCCAAAGAAAAGTTACAAGTTGCTGTGTTGTGACCAGTTGTTCTCATGACACTCAGCTCTTGTACTCTGCTAGAGGTGATGTTCTGAAAATAAGGTGAAAGAAAGCCTCCTTTTGCAGGGTAGTGGGCTGATCTGCTGCCCTCTGTGATGGGAAGGATCTGACTTTTTTCCAGTGGGATTGGTGTAAAATTGACTTTGACAGTGAGATCCATCAAGACTCAATTTTCTCTATTTCTAATCAGGGAGTAAAATTAAAGGCATATAAATAAACCCATAACTCAGCCTGCTGCCTTGCAGATGTTAATTTCCTCAACACTTGTTGAAGAGGGAGCTTAAAAACGCTGAAGTTAAACGGGTGTTTTTGGCATGACTTAATTCTAATCTTTCAGGTATCATAAAAAGCAGCCAGAAGATATATATGTCAGAGAAACACGTGTGCAGCCCTTCAGAGCTGTGCTGGGACAAATGCAGTGCTGCCTCAGCACAGCCCCAGCACGGGAGCTGAGTGGGAGCAAACTGCTGGCTGCCACCAGGCGAGCATATCTATTTGACAGCAAAAGACTGCATGACGTATTTGGGGATTTCTGGATGGTGCTTGCATGGCTGCACCCAATACATATTGCAAACCACTTCAGGAGTCCCCTTCTGAAGGCAGCTGACCGGGACAAGAGCTGTATTTTCCCAGTTCACAGCTCAGGAGAGACTGGGTGTGAACATGGTGGTCTGTGAAACCTTCAGGACTGTGGCCTCTAAAGGGTTACAATGAAAATGTCTGTAGAAAATCAGCTTTAAAATGTTATACAACAAAACATGTTATTGCTGGTATTTGAGTCAGGCTTGATAATGCATTTCAGGCTAAAATATTTCTTTGATTGTCACAGAAATATACGGAGAGCCAAGTGTTTGCTTTCAATGTGCAGAATATATTTGGTTGCATTTCATTACCAGAGGCTAATTGTCTGAGAAACAGTTTTCACATCCAGCATTCCTGATATGGGAAAAAAAAAAAAAAAAAAACCCAAGAAGAAAAGGCTGCTGAGAACCAAGAAGCCTTATGCTGCTGATTATTTAAGAGTGAAAGGATTAGTAGTGGCAGTCAGTATTTAGGCACTTTTTGAAAGAAGTGTAGGTTAGTTCTTGGATTGATGTGGGTGCCCAGCGATCCTGCCCAACACTGAAGTTGGAGCACCACGTGTGTACTGGCTGTTTATAAATACCTCAATAGCCGTTTTCAGTAAAATACGGAAATTCCTTCATTCTGTAGCTGTTCTCTGTTAGATCATTAAGCATGTCAATACTGCTGAACAATCAAACACGGGAAAAATGGTTTAATCTGCTTATGCTGGAGTGCTTGTTTATTACAATCATTCATCAAGAAGACCTGAAAAAAAGGAGGTTGATTATATCCATTGGTTAAACACCGCATGGTACAAAAATGTGGCAAACACAAGAAAAAGATGGGCATCCTGCCTGATAAAGAATTACACTGAAAGTGAAAGGCTGACCTACAGTCAGCAAATGTTAATCATTTTTACACCAAAGTGAGTGTAACGTTTCTATAGGGAAATTACTTCAATCTGGTCAGTGCAAGGAGCAGTTTGTATAATCGGATTGCAAATAAGGTTTGATCACATTCCAGCTTAATCTACTCTCTGAGCACCATTTACAGCACTAAATCAAACACTGGGAAGCTGCAGGTGCTGCTTTACAGTCATTACACCCAAGGGGCAGGGACTTGGTAATAAACAGCAAATAAATTGAAGCACTGACTTGCCTGCTACGGGGCATTTCTAATTATCCTCTAGTTTAGCTGGAAATTGTCATGCTCTCATCACAGACTATTTTAACTGCTGCTGAATAAGTGTGACACTTTTAGACTGAATTAACTGAGAGTATGAAGAAATGCCTTCCTTTTTTTTTTTTTTTAAGGTTGGATCAGAACGTAACTTGCTAAGATTTGAGGAGGACAATCCTCATTTTCATGTCCCCATGCTGGAAATAGAGACACAACAATGGTAAGCCTCATGTATTTTAATTATGGACTGAAGACCTACTGTAATGAACAGCACTTGTCATGATAGCTCACACGTATACTGAACAGGCTGATAAGCAGGGCTGCAAACTCCCGTGCTGTAGTTGAGCCAGGATTGCTGCTGGTGGTGCTTCCCAGAAAAGTTGATCATGAGAGTCTATGGTGGTCAGCAAACAGCATAACGCTGTTGTGATATATTTAATAAGTTTAAGGAGAAGGGAGAAAGATAAGACCCCCAGCATCTTAAAAAAAGAGAAAACTTTGTTTGGAAATGCACAGATAATTGCAATGATTAAAAGCCACAAATATCTCAGCCATTTGTGATAACTCCAGATCCTCCCACCCAGGTTTCAACCTAGTAACTTGTCAACACAAGTAATAGTCAGAGGAATGCTGATATAAAAAGACACTTCTGCTGGGAAGTACGGTATCGTAGCAGCAAAGGTATGTAATACACCTTGATGAGAGGTGATGAGGTGATCGTTCTCAGTACTTCTAATAGGATGAGTGATATGCAGGTAGCCTGACAGCTGCAGTTATGAAGCTTCTGTACAGCTCAAACCCACGACTAAATGGCTTTTCCTGACAGAAAGAAATTAGGTGTAACTAGCTAAGACATATATCTTTCTATTTTACAAAGATGTAATTGTGTAAATTTCCAAACCGGATTAAAATCTCAATTTGTGATCATATTTTTACCCAGATGAGAAGCTTTTTATTAATACACTGTGAAATAAGATTCATAACCTTTATGTAAATTATTCCCACTAATATCCCTAAAGTACTATTTAACAGGTAGCAGTAATGAATGCAACTGGATCACAGCTCTGCAGATATTCTTTTTCCACTTGCTAATGAACAAGAGACAACAGAGCAATCCTTGAGTTTGCATTTTTTAGGACTTCAAACAATTAATAGCTTAAAGGATTTATTACAGGAGAGATGTGTGACTGCCAGTTTTGCAGCTCTCTGTGGTCTGCCCTCCGAGGGGCACTGTGGAGGAGGTGGCACTGCAGAGTGCGGGGGAACTCTTGTCATCAGAGCTGCAAATCAGCTCAGCTCCCTGACCTCCACTGCCAGGCTCCAAGGAGTCAATAAGGGCTGCACATTCACACTATTTATTCCAGCAGGGAGTAAATGGATCCTTTCTGCTGGATAAACTCAGTTGCAGGCTGGAATAACGGTGGAGCAGAGACTGCCCTAGTGCCCACTGAATTACTGTTGGAGATTCTGAACCAGAGGAGCGGGGCTTCACTTCTCTGGAAGTGTCTGCTTAGAACTATTATGGGAAGAATAGAAGAGAATAGAATTAAGCCCAGAAGATTAAAAGAAAAAAGTTAAAGGCGAGAAAGATTGAGATCTCTGTCTCTGTTGAATCCAGTTCTTTTCCACCCACCAATTACGTTTCAAAACGGCAAATTTATTTGGAGGTGTTATCCCAGGGGCACAAGGTATTATCCTGCCTTTAACACTTGGAGGGCTTTCCACCCCCCCACCCCCCCCACCCCCAAATCAATACCCTTGTTTCCAGTGGCCATGACTAGGACCACTCAACATTAGCTGGCAACTTTTTTTTTCTTATGGAAATGCAATGAATGTTCCTTTATTACATGTTGATTTGGTCTGGTATCTGCATTTAAAGTGCCTCCATGTTGTAGATGAGCTATGCTTTTCACATTATGTTCTTTCTTTTGGTTTTCAGGCAAATTAATTAACATGATACAGAAAAGGGAGAATACAAATGCTGAAGCCCTCACTTTAAGCCCTCATACTCTTTTGTTCTCCATTATTGCACCAAATTATTTAATTGGGTCTCTCTGATTGTGCACAGACACAGAAAAGAACACAGTCTATTGTGAGAAGCCCTACAACCATAATGCAGTATCAAATTCAATTCCCATCAAAAGTGCTTGCTGCTAAAAGCCTGTACTGTGGCTGCAGATTAATGAAGATCTGCATTGAGCAAAGTGGTGGTCGTAGAGACATTATTTTTCTCCAATAGAAGGCCTATTCTTGAAGAACAATAAAAGCATAGAAAAGCGTTAGTCTGCTTATGGATGGAAATAAATCAAAATGAATAAGAGGGTTGATGGAAATAGTCTGAAAGCAGTAGAGTGGAATTCTGAAAATACTGTTTTTGTTTTGTAAGGATTTTTTTTTCCCATAGTCTCTCAAAAATGCTGCTTGATGGAGGCTCAAAAGCCTTGGAGTGAAGGACAAATCTGAAAAATCAGAAACTAATTGCAGAAAATCAGCATTCTACAAATGCAATTTTTTTCTGTTCAGAGATGCTGCACAGAATTCAGAGTCAAGAAGAAAATGTAAAGAAAAGGAAAATGAGTCATTAACTAACACACAAGTTTGATCCAAAGAACAACCAACAGCCCTGAAATAGCATTCAGTCACCTTCAGATGAACTTTTCTTCTGTTTGCCTTTCTCTTGCCATGACTTTGTACATAGTTATCCTTTCTTCTCCTTCTTCTTTCAGTGTCAAAATCAACTTTGTGCCTATTTGTGTCAATGATTAGGGCCAAATCCCGAAGTACTTACTAGCAATGCGAACACCACCATTGGCTGCAGCTGGATGAGCATGTGACTGTAATACAAAGAAATTTCTTTTCAGAGCCATGTGTTTGCTCCATTTATACTCACAGGTGGCATCACCCTGGCCTTGCTCAGGGCTGGATGTGTTTGAACACATAGCTGAGCACTAAGACAGAGCCAGCAGGCCACACTGCGGTCAGTGACAGACAGTCAGCCACTGTCAGGCCGTGCAGAGAGGAGGGAATCCACACTCACATCACCTAAGGTCACCCCCCAGATGGAGACAGCCAGGCCAGAATGCTGAAGAGGTTTAACTTCCTCTCTGGAAGTCTCTCCTCCTACCCTTTGTGTTAAAATGGCATCACATTTGGATTCCTGAATTGGGTGAACTGTTGGGTGTCTAAAATGAGGCCAGGTGAATCTGAAAGAGATATATCCACTTGAAATATTTAATCTCAGTCCTTCCTTGCACTCTCAGTATCTCAGCTGGGTATACAGTCACAGGCGATGCAGACACTGAGGGCCCAATTTACATCAGCGTACTCAGGAAGTGTGCACTGAGAATGCACATTTAGCAATAAGAAATGCAGTAAGTCCAAAACAATAGATGCTTTATTATCAGTGTGCAAAGCTACTTTATAACAGGTCTTTCAGGTCTAAGTCTCCCAGGTCTGAGACACAAAAATCTTTGTTGAGACCACCCATTCAACACAGAATCATTGAAGAAGTCATTGCTGTGAAAGCCAGAGTAGTAACAGAACTTCTTTCCAGAGCTGGGGCAGCTCATGGGTGACTCTCTGCATTATCATGATTCACAGGTCTATGGTGGCTTATCATGTTGAATGATACTGGCTTGCTGTTAAACCTACCACACCTGCTGTTCAACCTAATAATTTATATAGGATAAAAACAGAGTTCATAATAGCCAGTGAGCCAGAAGGGATTCAGGTTCTTCTTAATTGCTATTCAAAAGTATGTCCTGAACCCACCTTACAGACTGTGTTCCTTTCTAAGGTCACTGGGATGCAGATTACAAAAATCCTAGTTTTTGGTATGATACCCTTGCTCATTTTTCAGATCAGCTGTCAGGTGATAAACGACTCAAGCAGTGGTAGGTCTCAGCCTATGAAACTTTCTGGCTGGTTTTTGGTTTTTTAATTTTACAGATGGCAAAACACAAGAAAGGAGACCATAATCTGCCACCCAGCCTCTGCCAGCAGAAAGAGAATGAGCTGTAGGAGAGGGCTGGGTGGTGCAAGGTCAGGACTCCATGGCCCTGCTGCAGGCTGAGTCCCTGGTCTGAGCCCTGTTTCTTTTGATAATTACTAAGCATCTGCATTTTGGTCTTTCCTGTAGGGATGTGAGCAGCCACAAGGGCTGACTATTGCTCCTCATGGCTGTGCTTCTGTTCGCATTAAGTCACATGGAGTTTATAATCCCAAGAAGCCATTTCAAACAAATTAATTACTTTGGACAGCACTGTACATTTGGTAACTGATTCAGTGTCTGACATTTAGATACTTCTGCTGAACCCTAACCCAACACTGATATTAGAGGAAATGCAAGTTCTTCACTCCACTTGTTTGATCAGACAAGAGGGCAAACTAAACAAAACCAGACAGTATATTGAGTTCATACATTGCCCCCTTATCATCTTAGTAAAATAACATTTGCTAGGAACAGTGGTGTAAAACAACACTCATGGATTTATACACCTGCTTTTGTTCTAGCAAAATCAAGGTATGAGTGAAATCCACCCCTTACTGTGAGAAAACCTCCTGCCTTTGCTGCAGCCTACCTAATCTCTCCACACTGAGTACTTGAACACTGCATTTCTGCTTTCAAATTTTCTTGGCATGAATACTTCAGTAGGACTTCTAAGCTGTGGGATTTGAGGGTTGGTGACTAAACTTTCTCATTGGGCAATTCCTTTCCCAAGCAAAACTTCCCCCAATAAATACTTCAAGCATCTTGTGCCTGCACTGTCTTTGAAACATCTGTCTCTGTTTGACAACAAAGGCACTTAAGACATAGTGAGCTTTGCACTGTGTTATAACTTTCATATTACCCTTTGCACAGCCATTTTACTTCAGCTGCATGCTGTGTATCATTCATTGCAAGTTTACTTCATTCTCTGAATTCATAGCTGATGCTCTCTGGACCATAAAATTTCAGCTGCAAAACCAGAACATCTCATTATTTCTGAAATATCGAGCTTGTATCTTCTTGATAAATAATTCCTACTAGTATAATGTATCAGACTAAAACATATTTTCTGAGGCCAGTGAGGTTAAAGCGGCAATCTCACCTTTTTTAATTTTTTTGCCCTGAAGACAGTGATTTCCATATATAGAGTGACCCCGGTTTGTGTTGAACATGGGGAATGAGGATGAAGCATGAAACGACACATATTGCTGTCAGAGATTTGAAATGAGGCCTGCTAACCTGTAGGCAGCCTTACAGGACTAATCAGTCCCTCACATTACCAATGTATTCAGATTGCTGCATGCAGCAGCCAGCAACGGCCAGGGAAGTTTTCTTTTTTTATCACTGCCATTGACAAACATTACATTTTAATGCAATTCTCCTCTTCCATCTACTGTCTAAAAAAAAAAAAATAAAAAACCATACCAAATCCTTTGACACCATATCTCTGAGACACTGGTCTCATCTGGTTTCCTTGATGCTTGAAGAGTGGGTGCAACTGTGTTGATTTGCTTTTGAATATACATTAGTCAGCAGTGCTCAAGCAGCTGATAACATTTTTTTACTCTTGTAGCTGACAACACAAACTCTTTTGAATTCATCTTGTTTCTTAAACTTTGCCTCTGAAGTTTACAGTAGCCCAAGACACCTGAGCTGAGTTTGTTTGGAGTCCTTGGAAGATGCGTGAGCAGGAACGAAAGCCAAAGCCTGTCTTTTGCTCACAAGATTTTTCTTTTATTATAGTGTTCTAAGCATTGGTCAAAGAATTACCAAAAGAGCCTCTTGAATCCATAAACTGACTTTTGCACTCAGAGCACACACCCAGCAAAGACTGTTTTCTCCCTTTTGTAAGACAGAAATTCCAGTGCTGATAAAACGTAATATAAATATATTCTTTCAGATCACTGCTGTACTAAGTGCTACTTCATCTACAGGCAATAGTATTTCCTGTGTTCTTGATAAATGTGATGACACTTCATTTCAAGGTTTCATATAGGGAGATAAAACAAAAAAGGATAGAAAAAAACCACTAAAATTCCTGGCGAGTAGTAGCAACCCAGTATGAAAATCTCTTTAAGTGAGAATTACATTACCAGTTTTTCATGTGGAAAAAGGCATACCAAGAAGAATTGGGTCAAGGGCACAAGCCATACAACCCTCTAGTACCAGTCCAAGTAGAAATCCACCTAGAAACATACTTTATCACCTGGCATGCAAACCCCTCTCCTTGGATGCCTCTGCCCCTTCTTCAGGATAGTGGTGTGCCTGGGATCCTTGAATGCTGCTCACTAACACAGTTTTGGAGCTAGTGGCAACACAGTGAGACATGCAGCAAGCAGGAGGAGAGGGCACCAGTGCTGAGGCCCAGCACACCAGCTGCATGCTTAGCATCTCCAGCATTAGTCCTCCTGTCTTCCGTTGCATCCTGAGGACATGGGTTTTGCTCATTTGTTCATCCACTAGTTCCCTTCCCAAAGGAATAAAGCAGTGGTGCTCTCTGCCCCTATGTCCCAGCAGGTTTTCCAGTCACTTTTTCTCTATTTTGTCCTTTTATTTCTCTTTTTTGTCCTTTGTAGGAGAGGAAGAGTGGATCCTGCATCACAGCTTGCTGTGGTTGGTTAGAGGATCAGCGTTGAAAAACAAAATAAATTTGGTCTTGAGTAATTATAATGCAAAAGATTTTCTGGAGGATGTTTTGCACCTGTTGGCCCCCTGACTTGGGCCACCCTCTGTCCCCACCCTGGGCTGTACATTCCTTTACTCTCCCTTCTTCTTGCACCAAAGCTCACTGCAATGACATGGGGAACAACCCCCCAGCTTGTTGATATGTGCCATTCCTCAGTGCTTCACTCCCACCCAGAAGGATTCACCTGGAGGCTCAACTTACCACAAAACTCGAAAGCAGCTCTGGGGAAATGTCTACTTCTCACAAAACAGAAGAAGGGAAAGTTCCCACTGAGGTTTTACATAAGTGTTATTTTTCCCCTTGTGTAATGTATGCAGTTGAACTTGGGTTTTTTTTCCGCTTGAAATAAAAGAGCTTCAAAGGCAGCTTAAATAAATAAGTAAGTTTGATGAAGTGATAGAATATTTCTGGAGGAAAGATCATTGGCAAATACATTTTAGAAATTTTTTACAAACCATGGCATCTTGTTTTTTAAAAGATGATTGAAGTCTTTGAATTTGCCCCTTGGAACCATTTAAATCTGGTTTCTAATCCCTTAGTCTCTGTAATCATATGAAACCTCTATTTTGGTATTATCATTTGAGTCCTAAGTATCTGCCAAATGCATACTATATCATCAAATATTTGTCATACAGTTGTGATTAAGATGTAGAGCCCTCAAAAGAGGTTGATAACAGTTTAAGCAACTTTGGAGTAAATGAAGGGATTTAAAGGATTAGAAAAGAGATAACAGATGTTAAATGTGTACAGATTTTTCTGAAAGTTTTGTTAATTTTTAAATACATGCCACAAATAATGAAATACAGAAGGTCTTCCTGCATATTATATTCACAATTTCCACTCTCCTACATGTAAAAGCAATTAAAAATCAGGTGTCCCTGTCACCATTCAGCAGGGTATTTTACCTCCAAACGCCATCATTCAAACACTTGATTAAGCTGACTGCTCTTCAGAGAGGCAGAAGAGACCAGACCCCACAAGCCAGGCTAGTGAGCCAAAAATGGCATTTATGCTCATTCTCCTTTAAATAAGGGCTCCAGGCATTGATTCGCCTCAGCTGTGTTGGCTCTTTGCTGCAGTGGGTGTCACAGAGACCCTTCCCTGGAGCCAGAGACCAGGAGAGATGGAGGGTAAATGGGGACAAATGGCCAGGTCTCACCTAGGGTGTCACAAGACCAAGACGTGGACACTTCACTGTACCTGGGAAATGGATGATTTTTCTAGAGACTGAAGAAGCCATTAAAAACTAGATAGGGTTTCATTCTGCATCATTGGTATGGGTTATTCTTTTTTCAAATTAATGGTGGGATAATCTCTAAAAGACAAATCAAGGCTGGGCCCTTGATTTATCTCAGAAGTCTAAAATTTTAAGAGCTGGTACAAAAGCATCTTCTCACAGGTTTCATTTTATCCACGCGAAGAAATGAATTTTCAAACACCTAGAGAGCTTCCCTCAGCCAAGCAAGTAAGTGAGCTCTTCTAGTTCAGGCACTCAGCAGATTAACAGTTATTATGATATTTTATGACAGCAGACATAATGTGACGGGTCTTATGGCGGAAAGGCCAGGGGAATAGTTTCTACCCTAACATGCCTTGAGTGTATAAAGGGAAACAGAAATAACTGTGTGCAAAGAGTACCTCCTTGTAGCAAATGGTGACTGAGCATGTCTGCACAGACAAGATGATTTTTCTTGGATGACCAGGATGAGGATCTCAATGGTGCTACTGCACTGTTGAACACAATCCAAAACAAGAATGCAGCAGTTTTGGACTTGGAAATAGAGTTCTTTCCAGGCAGCAGATAGAAAAGTGTAAGACCACACCTGAAATGGTGTGTTAATACCAGGTGCTGCTTCACAAGGTGGGCATTGGAGGAGTGGAAAGAGAACAGGTATGAGAGGAGGCCCAAAGTGTTTCAGTGGAGAAGGGAGTTTAAGAAAATAGACTCTTCATTTGTTGCAAAAGAGGAGGCAGAGAAAAAAGGAACATGCAGCACCTGAGACACTGAGGAGTGGTGAAAATCTGGATGCCAAGGATGTGAGAATGGAACAAAAAGCTGGAAGGAGACAAGACAAGGTTTTCACGATGTTTCTGCACACTATCTCCCTGTAGAGGGTAATTAGTATGAGGAGCACAATAACCCACAATTGCCAGGCAGCCCTGGATGTGTTTACAACACAATGGTTTGCTGCATTGGCAGGAGAAGCTGCAAAGTCTCTTGGAAACCCCCTTGTTAAAATTCTCCCACCAAACTGAGGGTTATATGACAGAGATAAAATCAAAAAAACTAAGGCATAAAATGCATTTCAATTAGCAAGGGACATAAGAGGCAGCCAAAAGAAGTTCTTCAACAAAACAGAAATAAAAGGAGAATAAAGGGAAGTATAACACTCATTAGTAAAAGGCAAAAGAGAACAAATAAGCAATGAGGGAGATCAGACTCAAGTGCCCAAAATCGCATTTCCTATGGCCTTCTCTCTTTTCCCTCTTCAAAAAAAAAGAGGTAAATTGTGTCCAGTTATCTATAAAAATCAATTTTTAGAAAGAAGCAGGAACTCCACCCAGGATAACAAGACCAGTTTGAATTGCAGAATAATTCTTTTGGGTAAACAGTCAAGCTAAAGGGGACACAGTCCATGCTACAACACAGAAGGAATGATTTGCAGTCTCCCACAAGGCAATAATGAGCTAAAAAATGGCCAAGACCTGCTACTTGCTTTTGTATGCTATGGTGACACCAAGCCGAGATTTTGGACTCCTAAGTCTCTGAACTGTGGTCTCAACACAGGACAGGCAGTTAGGCATGGAAGTGCTGAACTGCTGTATTAACTTAGCTCACTACCCCCATTTTTAGTGCAAAATTAATTTTATAGGTTTATGGGATAGTCATGCAAACAAGTTACTGGGGGAGGAGAAGGTGTGAACTTGGTGTAAGCCAGCTGCCCTGCAGTAACAGCCATGGCAGCAGCTCTGATCACAGGATATGTGAGGGGGAGTTTCCTCCTCAGTAAATAAATGAAGGGTAACAGCCAGCCCGGTGAGAGAGAATTTATTGTGGGGAGAGGAGCAATTAAACACAGCAGTAATTAGTTCCCATATCCATATCCTGAGCACGAGGACACATAGAAATATTTCTGAAGGACATGTACTTCCCATTTGTGTTCAAAAGGCTGCACTTTAGGACATGATCTGTCAAAATAATCATGTGGCTTAATTGGTCTCCCAAGGCTGTTTGCCTTCATTCGACGATCATCACTACAAGTGAGCATTTAACTGGTAACTCGTGAATTACTTGACTGAGGGCATCACAGCAGATGTGTTTCTGGCAGAAGGGGGTAGAAAGTCTGAGACTACACATGAAGTATTTTGGAGGGCCTTGAGTAAAATACCAGAACCGATATGAAAAAGAGAAAAATAAGCACTGAGAACAATTTCCAAGTGAAGTGCCTTGGAAGTCAAGTCAGGACCAATAGATTTTGGACTGCATCCCAAGGAAGATGCATACAGCAGTGTGTTGGAGGACTTTTACTCTGTATGCTTTAGGCATATTAACCTTTTTAAACTCATATTTAAACAGCCTTTTCAGACTTTGCAATATTTTTTTCCCCCAGATTACTGTGATATGATTTCTGAAAAGTAAATAGAAGCCTTCTGCTTTTGTTGTGATGCATCCTTGTCAACCTGCTGTCAAAATCAGCCTCAAAGAGCTTTTCCCTGTGTTAAATAATGGAGCCATGAAGGTATTTTGGGGCATGTCCATGGAAGCAGGGCTTTTTTCCTGTGTCATTTCTAGTCAGAAGCAGGTTGCTGGTGATTGCAGCATCTTCTACAAGAGGAGGCAAAGAGCTCACAGTAGGGGCTGGAAAGCAGAAAGCTGGTGCTGCTACCCAGGATGTCAGGGTTTGGGCAAACAAGCAAGCGGGAGCCTGGGGTGAGCTGGGTGCTGAGCCTCACGGCAGCTGCTGGAGATCTGGTCAGAGGGTTTGGGGACCTCAGGAAGGGACAAGCACCTCTGCCAGCGTAAGCACCCAGCTCCTGAGCAGACACCCCAGTGTAAGCACCTTGCTGGGGAGATAAATCCCATTCCTTCAGCTGTGGTGAGCTGTGCCTTGTCTCAGGTCATGCTCATGCCAGCAGATAGCCCCTTCTGAAGCCTCTCACAGTGCATATTTCCCTCTCCTCACCCTTCTAGTGTCAGTGGGAGCTTTTCTATAGATTTCAGTGGATGAGGGGACAGGACTTGAAAGAGCAAATCTACCATCAAAGCTCCCACACTGGCTAGCATGGAACAATTTGGAAGGGTGCCATTTGCCAGAGCAATGCCCCCCAGGTGAGCTGTGCTCCACAGGCTCTCTACAGCTCTGACCAAATATTGTCATGCTTCCCTAATATTACACCCTGTACTAATTAGATTGGTTGATTACTGCTCTTTTATTCAGTTATCCCTTTGTAAAGTAATGATGCCTGTATATTTAGCTGGAGGTGGTGACAACAACCTTTTGCATAATGTAGAGAAAAAAACTTGCACCAGCCCTTGGTGATCTGCCTGGGTAGCTTGTTTTATTGGATTTTGTGATATTGAGATGGTTTGGCAACTGTTGGCCTGTCAGATTGAGAGGTCACTCACCAGCCTCCATCAGAGATTTAAAGGCACTGCAAGGAAACTCCTTGTGTCAATTTGACTCAATTTGCAAACTAATGAGTTAAGCCTTCCCAATGTGTTTAGGGTCAGCTCAGATCTATTTGGGAAATGTTTGACTATTAGCATTTAAAGCTTCAGATGTGCCATCTCCCCCTTCTGCTCCCCAGCCCTCCCCAGGTTTCTCCCTCCTTTAATTTCCCTGCAGGTTTTAGAAAGGATGCATTAAATTAAAATCACTAGCTGTTTTGTGAGCAGTCTTTTGTGACCAGTAATGAATGTAATGAGTGAAAAAGGAGAGGGAAAACAGGATGATTAAATGATGCTGGGCTGTTTTTCACCCTGCAGTTTGCAATGTGACACAAATGGACAATTGGGGCTTTTCTTTTCCCATTAATTTGTATCTCTGTTTGCACTTGTCACATGAAAAACAGACTATTTACTAAAACATGAGGTAGGTAACAGATGCCACCTCCTTTGGAGCTGAACCTGATTGACCCTATGCCTGATAGTACAGTTGTGCAATGTTATTTTGGATTTTCTCAGTATTGGACACAGCCCCAAGCACTTTGAAGACTAAGCTTTACGGTCATGTGCCTTTAGAAGGATTGGTACCTTGCCTTGTGTGGTTATTGTGTTTTATAAAAATACAGCAGTTATTTTGAAACATTTTTCAATCAGAACTGGGAAGTAGTCAAGAGTCAGATTTTTTTCAAACTACAGGCAGAAATAATAGCACTCCTTCCTAAAAAAAATGTTGGGGTTTTTCCATGATCTGTATTAATCAAAAGCTTTAGTAATTAATCAGTTTTCTGAGCCAGCATGTGTGCTCTGTGTCTGTGCATGTGTGTGTTGATTAAACCAAGCATCTGGATCTGAAATCCTTAGATATCAATGTTCATTAGTCTGTTTTGGGACTATCCTGAAAAACATTTTCTGCCTACTGCAAATATACCAGATTCCTTCCTACTGTTTGCTCATTCCTGTGAATCCCACAAAACAGCCCCCAGCACGGGAACAGCCCAGATTTAGTACCTTAACTGGAGCTCATGCAGCTCTATGTACACAGCTTAAAATGAGGCTGTTGAATCTTGGTAGGACTCACACCAAGGTTTTAACCAGGAGTGGATCTAGAGTTTTTGGAAAGCACCCTGTGAGGCAGTCCAGCCCAAGCTCTGGGAAACGAACATCTGGGTAAATGAAATAAAACTGAGCATGGGAGCAAGGACGTGCTCCATCTGATGTTTCACTAAATGTGTGTTTGCCATGGGTGCGCTCATCACTCCTAAGGACCTCACAGGAGGCTGAATCAAGGTCTGGCTGAAGCAATCCATGGTTAAGGTCAAAATCCATAGAGAGTGGCTTGGCAATAACTCTGCCAGGGACTGGGAAGAGTGGTATTTAATTCAGAATTAGCAGAAATGAGCTGAAGCTGGCCAGGGTGTAATAGATTTCAAAAATTAACTTGGATTCACAAAGAAATCTGGTATTTTTAACATGATTTTTCCATAGCTGATGGGCTGTGTGAAATGATAGGTCCCGTAGCTCTGACAGGGCTCCAAGGAAAAGCATCATTGCCAGAGACAAGTGACACATGCAGTCAGCTGCAATACTTTAGCAACAGGCAGCCTTATCCTACTATTAAGTAAACACTTCATCCAATTTCCATTTCAATTTTATCGTTCTGCCGACACAAGTCATTAAAATGCACAAGCTAGCTTTGCAATTATTCATTCAAATAACACTTTAAATTGTGAGGGGTATTCTTGCTCCTGAACTCGCAGAGCTGCCATCCACACCTCACTGAAAAGCTCCTTGAGAAACACACCGATGAGAAAGTGGCCTTTCCATCCTGATTCGCCTCCGCTTCAAGATCTGTTTCTGTTCACAGGAGGAAAATGAACTCTCATGCAAATAAGGCAACAACGGTAAATACTTTTTGTTTTGTTTTTATTGAATGGGAAAACAAACTTTAATTTGAATACTAAACCATCCAGAATATCTAGCTGAAAACATGTTTTTATTATTTACATTCCTAGGTTTGGCTTGTTATGCTTCTGGCATATCTATTCATATCTCTTGCAATATTTTTTCATTTCATATATTAATATTTAATATTCTTTATACATTGTTCAACCTTAATGGTTGTCTAATTTCTGTTTTTCATCCACAGAGAAGCTATTAATTTATGAGCATATAGGGCAGTAAGTAATAATTTGCATGAATGCCTTGAGCAGATATGCTTCCATAGGCCTCCCATGGCATAGACTTTGGAAAGGGTGATACCATCTATTGGCCAAGCTTCAATGAACACTCTTTACAAGAAGAAGAAGAAAAAAGTTTTTTAATCCATAAAGAAGTCTACTAAGTGAAAAATCAAGAGAGTTGACAGGAACTGGATTGTTCCTAGGGTTTGTTTGGCTTTTTTTCCCCTTTTATTAATGTGTTAAATATATTCCTGTGGTTTAGAATACATCACAGAAACTGAAGTTTTCTGTACATCTTCAGGATTTACAATGAGTATTAAAAAAGATTCTCAAAGACTGGCTGGCCTGCAGGGACATCCCCACTCCTGATGTTCCCAGCCACAGTCTGGGACTTTCTTTCCAGAGGGTCAGTGATAATTTACACCCTGTGGTAAGACTAACTTCTGAGTCCTTCCACAGACAGATGTCAATGTAAAGCACTAATAATGTTTACAATATATTACTGTCCTCAAAAGACGCAAATGAAGCAAATAATGGAATTTATTTTGCATTCTGTTGAGTATGGGGTGGAGAAAAACATTGTTTATTGGTTAAGTGCATGTCTACTGTCTTCACATACAGCTCATTAGAGCATGTGAAACTGCTTGTTCTGGGTAACTTCATGAATACAAAACATTTCTGATGGAAGACCTTTCCACTGGGCAGTAGACTTGAAGAATTTGCAAATCTTTTGCAGGCACGCAGCTTTGACAGAGTTTTCCATGTGAAAGTGTTGAAACGTCTTATTTACAATACCAAGCCCTGATTTCATTTTTTTCTGTGATTTCCTGTATTAACATTAAAATTTTGAATAGAACATTAGAAAATATTAGAATAAATAGTTACATAAATGTAATTTTTTTTAAAGTTGCTGAGAGTTTTTCGTTTGGTTGGTTGGTTGGTTTTTTTATTTGGCACAGGTATAATAATAGCTCCTTGACTTGATATTGCAGTGGGATCAAAGCACTTTTCAAAAGAATGGACTTCCTTGTGAAAAGGAAAGCTTGTATTTTGACAAAGTTTTATTGGAATGCAGGAGCTCTCCATTTAGTGTAGGTACACCTGAGTAGAGCCCTTCAACCACCAAAGACTACCCAAAACCTTGAAGGGAGAAGAAATGGAAGAAATACCCGGTGGCTGACAGGTATCCTTCTGTGCTTTCCCTCCTAACATCTATTTAAGCCGAGGAATTGATCTGTGAATTTCTCCTTCCATTTTAAGAGTAGACCAAGAGTCCTCTTCACCAAACAGAATTTACTGCAGAATGTCCTGCAAAGTATCTTCTTTGCCAACAGATATTTCCAGAGCCTTCATTTAAAGACATTTTCTCCATATTTCACATGCAGTTCACAAAAGTAGAGCAACAGTGCATGTGCATGTAATCTTGGCTTGCTTTGCTGCAAGAGTGCATTCAGGCAGAAATACATGTGGCTCTTTCTTCAGTCATCCACTTTTTATGTGCAGTGATAACTCCAGTTAAATGAGCCTCAATGTCCTGAACAGTCTGACCACGCACAGGCGGGTAACAGAGTCGGAGCCAGGCTGTGGGAGCACTCACCACACAGCACGGGGGTCCCAGCTCTCCTGTCCAAATGAGGGTCTGTGTCTGAGGTGTTGACCTGCAGGGAATAGTCACAGGGTGATAAAGGTGCTTTCAGGGTGATAAAGGTGCTTTCAGGTTGCTGTCTGCCTGACCCAACCCAGACTGCTTCTAGCTGTTCTTCCTTGTCTCTTGTTCTCTCCTTCTTGAGACAAAAGTGTGAGGAGAACAAGACTCATGCTCTCTCTCATTCTCTCTTTCTCTCTCCAAAAAAGACGGTGTTCATTAACTTAATTTCATGAAGTTTCACCTCATTTTCCTGGCATTTGTTCCTTGGGAAAGTGTAGAAGTCCATAACTAAAGGTCTGATTTAGTTGCTTAAGACTTAGCATTTTACCTGCCTGGTCTTTCAGCTGAGTTGAGAGAGGATTCACTGCTTTCAAAAGTATGCCACTATGATTTTGACATTTTGCCTAACTGGACATCCATTAACTAAATGATACCTAGTTAAAAAAAAAAAAAAAAAGTAATTCTCTGTGTTAAAGACGTACTTAAATTTTTTTCCTTACTGTGTGAATTGTAAGAAAGACATAGCACATGGTAGAAAGTGTGGCTGAAAAAAATATCAAATGAAAATTTATCTTCATAGTAATTTTCTACTCAATTTCCATGGTTGAGGAACTAAAACTCTAATATTATAGTTCTAAATTAAGCTGTGTATATGAGTGTACTAATAGTACTTGGTAACATGTAAAATAATCTGTCATATTGCTTTTCCAACTAATCATTAATGAATTAATGAAAGGGTTTTACTGGTTTTGTACTGAGTAACATAATGAGATATACAGTATTTAAGGCTTTCAAAGATTTAGGACTCTATTAATGAAAAATAATTATTATCTTACTACACTAATTAATTATAATTTGCACGGAACTAACATTTTCTAATCCCTAAACATTAGCAATGACAACAGTTCCTCATGAAGCCGTTAACTGCTCTGCAGCACTTTTTAAAGGAAGATGAATGGGAAAATGTGCTGGCAAAGAGGGATGCTGGTAACAGCATCCACGTAGGGAGCCTCCAGGCAGATCGGGAGAGGCACATCCGCACCTGCAGGTGCCTGTCTACAGCTTTATACCTACTCTTCTTGGATTTAGCAGAAGTGTAAGAAGAGGACACCAGGGGTGATTTGCAAGGTGAGAAGTGGAGCTGCCTTTAGCACTCACTGTATGGATCCCGGGGACCTGGCAGAGACTTTTCTTTTGCCATAAAGGGCTGTCCGAGGGCAGGAGCTGGAACGGGATTGACTCACCAGGTTTATCAATCTGCTTGGTTGTCAAGCAGTTTCCTTCTGTGTAGGTTTTCCCAGGAACATCCCACCTTGTTTCTGCTGCCCCCATGTCATTTATGGTGGCTCGCTTGAGAAGCAGCAAATGGTTAAACTGCAGTAAACTGTTGGTGGTGTTCATGGACTCCTGGATATTGCAGTACAAGGAACTGAAGCTGCAATTTTGTCTCTGCTTTGACACACCCAAAAGCCACCCCTCCACATCACTGCTATTCAGCACAGGCATGCCAAATGAAACATCACATCTGCCTGTTGTCCTCTGGACAGAGCCCACCTGCAGAGTCACAAGTAGCACCCAGAGGTGGTATTTGCAGGGCTTCTCCGTGGCCTAGATAGCTGATGGCATGTACTAGCTGCTGGAGTTTTTTCACTCTTTCTGCATGTATGGGTGATTAAGAAGAGCAATCTACTTCTGCCACTTACTTTCCAGTTAAAATATTAATGGTCTCTTTTGTGGATGGGGAAGTCTATAAACAGTAAGTTACACAGGTCTTAAAAATCATAGAATGGTTTGGGCTCTAAAGGAACTTTTAAAGATTGCCTAGCTCAGTCCTCCTGCAATGAGCAGGGGCATCCTCAACTAGATCAGGCTGCTCAGAGCCCATCCACCTGACCTTGAATGTTGCCAGGGATGTTGCATCTACTACGTCTTTGGACAACCTGTGCCAGTATTTCACCACCCTTACTGTGAAAATCTTCTATCTAATCTAAATCTACTCTCTTTTAGTTTAAAACCATTATCCCTTGTCCTGTCACAATACACTCAGCTAAATGTTTATCCCCATCTTTCCTATAGGTCCCCTTCAGGCACCGGAAGGCTGCTGTAAGCTCTCCCTGGAAGCTGTTCTCCTCCAGGCTGAACAACCCCTTTCTGTCTTCATAGCAGAGGTGGTTGAGTCCTCTAATCATATCTGCAATCCTCCTTTGGTCCCTCTCCAGCAGATTTCCTTTGCTGAGGAATATATCACCTATCCCTTTGTTTGACTTGCCTAAAATTTACAAATGTTACCATAAACAAGACTGAAGTTATAAATCAGGAAGGAAAGAAAATGTGGCAAGAAGGTAGAAGGTGTCTCCAGAGCTGGGGACCCTCTGGGCCATGTAAACTGCATCCTGCTCCAGCTGCACTCTGTGCTTGCCATGCAATCTTCAGCAAAATTCTAGTCTCTTAGCCTGTGGAGACCAATAGACATTTAATTGCATTACCAGCAGCTGAACTCTTGATTTTACACTATAAGGCTATTTTACTATTTTGGAGATTTGACTGCAATTTTGAAGGCTTTGCTAATTTATAACCATGTGATGTACTGCAAAGAATATTTGCAGAGGTCAAATTAATGACCAACAGGAAGGCAAATGGAACAGAAGACTGAATAGAATTTGTGATTTTATAATCTTGTGATATGTTAATTTTATGTCTTTTATCTATGTGCATTTTATTAACAGACAACACTATGTTTGCCATGCCACTGCCTCAGTGAGAAGTGCATGTTGAGGAAAGAGAAGTCTGTATGAGGTTTGGAGGATCATTTAATTTCTTATAATTAAGGTCTATTAGAAAATAGCATATGAATAGATTTTCCCTGAATGTCCAAAATAAGTTTTGCAGCCTCAGAATGAAGACTGAAATAATCTAATAAAGAGAAAGAACAGGGATAAACAAATTAACTAATTTTAAGGACTTAAACAACACTAGAACTTAATGATACCAGACTTAAACATTCCACTGAGGGCTCATGGAGTCCATATGCCGGAGAGGGACAAGAGCATCTTCGATCATAGGCTTGCCAAGCTGATAAAGAAGAAAAAATAATGTTGCTGGGGGAGGGGAACCCAATCCATCCCACTCCTATCAGTTTAATGACAGGGCCAGTCGTAGACGCCCAGAATCCAAAGAGTGATTGCAGGTCAGCAGAAGAGCACCTGGAGAGGAGCACAAAGGAATTCCAGCTACTCCAGCCACTGGACCTTGTTCTCACCAACAAGATGAGACTGGTGGGGAATGGGGAGCTCAAGGGAAGCCTGGGCTCTAGTGACCATGAAGTGGTCACTGCTTAGGGCAGGGAGGAGATCACACAGCAAACTCACTACCTTGGACTTTCAGGAGAGCAGACTTTGTCCTCTTCAAGGTTGTGCATGGAGAATCATGAGATAAAGCCCTGGACAGAGGAGCAGCCCGAGAAAGATGGTTAATATTTAAGGATTGCCTCCTCCAAGCTCAGGAGCAATGCATCCCAACAAAAAGGAAGTTGGGCAAAAATGACAGAAAACCTGCAAGGATGAACAAGGAGCTCCTGGACAATCTCAAACACAAAAAAGAAGCCTGCAGAAGATGGAAGCAGGGACTGGTAACCTGTGAGGAATACAGAGAAATTTCCTGATATAAAAAGGACATAGATCTGCTGGAGTGAGTCCAGGTTAGGGACAAGAAGATTATCAGAGGCCTGGATGGGTCTTTGAGCAACTCAGTCTAGTGGAAGGTGTCCCCTCCCCTGCAGGGAGGCTGGACGCAATAACCTTTAAAGGTCCCTTCCAACACAGGCCTTTCTATGATTCCATAATACAGTTTCTCTTCCTCAGACTCCTGGGCTTATGTGATGATCCACCTCCCTTTTACAGCTCACCAGTATTGTGTCTTCTTAACCTCACGCCTCACATCCATCAGGGCCCTCACCCAAGCTGCACACAGGAAGGGATCTCAGCATGCTGACACTCCCTCCTTGCATTGTGCTGACAGCCTGGGACCCTTCCAGCACCTTTTGTCATCACTCCTGGGCTGCTGTTCTTTCCTCTCTGCTCATCTACCTCCTGCCCTCCTTATCAGCCACAAAGTCAATTTGTGTGAATAAACTGTTAGAGTAAAAAGGTTCCTTTTAGTTTTCTGAAACTTTCTTTTCATACATTTTAATCAATGTCTGCTTTGATCAATCCTTTTAAAAAATTATCTGCTATTCTGGATAAAGGGAATGAAACCAGAAAAAATGGTAGTCTTTAGCAGTTAAATCTTTTACATATCTGTATATATTATTGGTCAGATGATAAAAACCTTTTAAAAAACCTTCTATAATTTCAAAGCATCAAGAATAAAAATGTGACATCCCTGAAATGTTGTGTTTCATCCTCTATCTCCAAATGGTCTTTAACAAAACTCTCCAGAAAAAAACCCATAACAATTCTTTTGTGAGTAGATGCAACACATAGTGATTAAAGGCCTTTATTCCAGAGTGTCCAAGTGGGGAAGTCTAGATGCAACCAGTGAATACTTGACTGTAGCTTTCACTACACTGTAGCTGTGGACCCTGTTAAACATTCAATCATCATCTGATAGACAGGAACTATAGCCGTATTACGGACTCTATTCTCAGAAACTTTGTGTCATACAAATGAATAGCAAACCACAAATTTGCTGATACGCATTTTATAACGCAAACTTGAATTTCAAACTTATTCATCAATGTTAACTGACACTGTTGTTTTCATTTTCTGCTTTTTACTTGCATTTAAAAGGAAACATTGAAGCAAATAAGGGGAAATCCTCTTCATCCATCACCCAACTTCTACTTCCACTTATTCACACCAGCGTGAGCCCAGAGCAACTGTGAGGCCAGCAGCAGGGCTGGTAGTGTTTTGCACAGCTGGAAAAGCCAGCATGTTCTGCCCATTCAGGGCCCCAGTTTGGCTCCTGAAGACGGAGAAGTTGGATGCAGATGGAAGAGCACACATCTGTAATGATGAGCAGGATCGATGCGAGCATTAATTCCGTCAGTTGTTTAATGCAGTGGTTGTGTTTCTCTGGAGAGTTGAGTTCAAATTCAATTTAGTTGGGAAGTCAAAATGATGCTGGCCATTATTTTCCTCCCAAGGAGATATCTATCTACCTCAACTACCATGACATAATTGGCAATATCTACGCAAGACAAATCAAGTCTAAGTTTGATAAGGACTGTTGGGCACTGAGCCTTGAACCAGGGATGCCTGCACCATTCCATATTCCAATCAGTATTGCTAATTCCATAGGAGCACGAAATTTGTATACAGTACTCAAAATAATTAATTCATTGAAAACGGACATAATGTCTGCTGAAGGGGTTTAAACCTGCATCCTCATTGGCAACAGGAACACTTCTGCTGGTTTTAAAAGGCATCTCTAGACTGAATAATTGCTGTATTTAAGGAACACATTTTCAAATGCAACTTACTAACTGTTAGGGTCTCTGTGTTTCACCTGCTGAAACATTGAGGAACCTGTTTCTGACTGTGGCTCGCTAGTCATCTGCACTGGGGATTTGAAGACACATTTGAACTTAGACCTGCACATAGTTTGAGCCTACAGCTTGCCTTTTGGTGGGCCCTGAGCCAAAGGCAAGGGAAGAAGTGAGGGGTGTGTAGCTCCTTCTGTGGACAGGACTCCTCCAGGGTGTATGCCCAGATCCAAACCCAGGACCACCTCCTTTCTTTGAGGACACCTTGCTGTTTCAATCTGGGAATGACTGTGTCACTAATACTCTTAAAAATATCAGCCTTGATGTTGAAGACCTATGTGTCAAGCCCTGTTATCAAGATGCTGAACATTTCCTAAGCCAAGAAACTTGTTAAAGACGAGTAATTCTCCTCCTTGCACTCAGGTCTTATCCCAGATGCAATTGTGGCTTTGTTTGTCATTACCATACCAACATTTAATGCCAACCTCTGCATGGACAGAGCTGAGCAGAGAGGGAAGATGATTTACCTTCTTGAATTTTACACTTTAGGCAATGCCTCTTATAAAACATGTTTTATTCACTCTTCGCATATGGAGACTTTCAGAGGAGTCTTAGCATATACTGGCAACAAAATTTAGTCTTCAGCATTCAGCTTCCTCTCCAAATGCAGGACTATGTCATCTCTGGGATCAAGAATATTTAAAAATGTGAATTCTTAGCTCTAGCTAAAAAGGACATTTCCCACTGCTTCAGTGTTCAAGGGTTGTGCTTAGTGATTCAGTAAGACCACCTTGACATTTAAACATATGTCACTCACTTCAAAAATGTTTCTAGCCCTCCACCCTCCTCAACCCCCTGGCCTCTATGAAAAGGAAACTGAGCCTTTTAAGGGCATCTGTCAAATGTCAGGCAAGCATGCATAATCTGCAGTGTGCTCCCAGGGTAACTGCTGAATAGTTGCTGCTAAACCCTTCTGAAATTAAGGAAAGAGCCAGACCTGTTGAAGTGCAAAACAGGAGGAACTTTTAGAAATAATTTGTTGGTACAAATGTAGAGACCTCCACTTTGAAGCACATGAGTCTGTCACTAGCGGCAGCAGACTACCATGGCACGCATTTGTGACACTGGCTGTCATAATTAATACCTTGGCAATTGTTGCTAGGAGAAGAAAGTTACAGAGAATGAAGCTAGCACAAGGTATCCAACACCACAATTGTTTAGTGATACCTTTGGGAGGACACAAATTAAGCTTGACTTTTTATGTCCTGTAGCTTATTAACCTTAAACTGTGAAATTCTTGAGAAAATTAAGATGGAACATGAACAGAACAATTGCAAGTGCTTCCTCTGTATTGAAATGAAGTGTTTATGTGCATCACAGTAGCACATAAATGGCAAAGATGTTGAGAAACTCAGCATTTCCAAGATAATAAAATAAATGGGCAGAGGAAGTTTTCCTTAGCTCATAATGATTTATAAGGCAAACTAGAAGCCTTCTAATCTATTACTCTTGGTAACAGTTACCTTCACACCCAGAGATGTATTTATATATGCAATATATCCAGTAATATCCAGTCAGAAGCTGAATGATTTATCTTGTGGTCTGCAAATTACATTAACAACATAATTAATAACTTAGATATAAAAACTGTGTATGTCAGAGCAGTATGTCATGTAATCAATGGCAACAAATCATTTTCTCTGGTGTTTAACGACTCTTTCAAGAGGGTGAATCTATAAAAACAGAAGAGTCAATCAATGAGGAGGTTGCATACATTGTCTGTCCTATTTGCAGATTTGAAAACTGAAGTTGCCTTTATTGTTTAAATTTTAACTATTGGAAATCAATCTGGGAACATAAACAGAAAGGAAAAAAAGAAGTATTAATGGCAAAAAAAAGGTTGGTATCTGTAAAATCTAGTCCAAATTTCCAGCTTCCCAGGTATAGCTAAACCCTGATCACATAAAACATTTATGAAACAATTATTGCTTGCACACAAGCACAAACATGAGCAGTACGTTGAGAAATTATCTTTTGAAAAGGGAGTGCTCTTTCTCCAAGCTGTAACACACAACTTGGATGGGTCCTGCAAAATCAATGATCTTTCCTGACACCCCTAGTTCATTCCCAATGCCTGCTGCTGAAAGCATTAGTCACAGCCCACCTCATTCATTTTCAGGAGCAGAATAAGGTAAAGCATTTGTGCAGGACATAGACTCTCTTTCATTTACTGTCTCTGGGTGAGCATTTGCTCAGGTCTTTTCCATAGGAAGGTGATCTGAATGCAGGGAAAAAGCTCTTATCTAGCAACTGCTCTAGACTGTCAGGTTCCTCCTTGTTTTATGGTAACACACTTTCCACTTGCACTGACTCATTTCAGGTGAGCACACTCATTCAGAAGTCAGGGCTGTAATTCAGGAAATGCTTTCATGTTGTTATGACAGATTTTTGTATTCATTTTTTTTCACTCAAAGATGGAAAGAACGTCTGCCTTCTCTGTAGCTTGGAGGCACTCAAAAGCTTAAAAAAAAAAAAGATAATTAATAAGGACTTCATGCCTTTTCTGTGCTATCTGTCTGGATAAAACAGCTTTTAGTCTGAGGACAGCAGAACCTGGACTGAAGTACACTTGGGTGATATTCAATCTTCCAGACTTTAGATATCTGCAGTGTCCATTTCTGTGCTAGTTATCCCACTCTCTACTAGAAGTAGCAAGAAAAAGCTGTGTGCTTCAACAGAACAATGTCAGAGGATGTAGTAAGAAGTTTCTTCCAACTGATTGGAAAGAGTGGCCACTTCAGGTGAGAAGTCTACCTTCAGGCTGCTTGTGGGTATTCACCCCGGTGCCCCTTGTTTGCCAGGAGCTTCACAGTCCCAAATGCCATTGTGGATGTGGCCCACAATACCTCAGAGAGGTGCAGGTAGGGTTATGCTGATCAGAAGGGCAATCTGAATGCTCTCCTGTGATGCACAGAGAACAAAGCTGAGCCTCCACCTACTCCCAGCCCCACCCAGTCCTCTGCCTCCCTGCTTGCTTCTGGCCACGGGGGGTATTATAGCTTGAGCAGCTTCAGAGCAATAATTACTATTTGTGTGCATTCTTTTCATTGCCATATTTTTTAGAAGCCACTCCTGATCTTGTTCAAAGTGTGGTGCATGGAGGATAACAGCTCCTGGGACAAACAAATGGCACTATTTAGAGTCTATGCCTCACTTTCCAGTTGCATTTGTATGTACTTGTATGCTTCCCAAGGCAAAGCTGGAAACCAAATTCAGCTGTACAGCGACAAGGCTGGAGGGAGGGACTGAGGGAGGGAAGGAGAGAGGAGGGAGGGAAGGAGAACAATAAGATTTTAGATACCTAGAACAGGGAGCATACGGTTAGATAAGAATAACCCATCTGCTGCAAAAGCCAGAGACAGCCGAGGATCAGTTACACATTGAGCCTCTAATGATCTGCTTACATCAAAAGCCCTTTCAAGGCACAGCAACATACCTGCCCTGCAAAGGCTCCTGAGCCACGGGATAATGTAATCATCCACACAACATCCTTTCTCTTTTGTGAGTAGTTTAAGCAAAGAAAAGCAGACGCTTTGACTCTGGTATTAAGCCTCGTCTTAACTAGGAACTGTAATGCCACCCTATATGCTAAAAAATGCCGTGTTTGTGTGCAGAATGACTCTGACTGGGGTATTTGGGCATTCCCTGCTCAGCTTCAGCATTTTTTTTTAATTTTTGATTTCTGGTGCTCGTTGTGCAGTTGTGTGGGAGCAGGAAAGTAATTCTCAAATCGGTTGAATTAATCTTATTTGTTTCACGAGCAGGTATTTAGATGAGCTTTGTCTCCCTAAACCTCTTAATATACAGAGTAAACTAGATTGCCTGTGAGTGTATAGACTGTGTTAAGAATGCTGGATTGTATTGCAAAGGAGTTCAGACCTGTAATGTTATCACTCAGCAGGAATGGATCCCATCAGAAGGCACATGGCGTGCCATGACGTAGCCAGCCTTAGACCACAAAAGCAGACTTTTCTCTGTGAATTAGACAAACCACACAAAAGGCAACAATAGCTAGCATAAACACTATTTAATACCATTCACAGGCTATTGAAGAGATGGGCGTTGACTAAGAATTGCAGCAAAGCCAGTACATTGTTGTCAGATGAAAGGACGCCTAATGAACAGGAAGCATCATTTGAGCAGGCTGACAGTAACCATATAACTGCAGGATTGTGGGACTGGCATTTACCCCATGGGTCTTTACAGTCAAAAAAATAAAGAGAAATTAAAGCATAAGGAATCCTTTTTTGTAGGCACTTAAAGCCCATAAAGGAACACAAGAAAGTGTACAATTGTCTTTTCATGATTTGTCTGTGCTTCAGCTAATCATAAAAAAGAACTTTTGGGGTGCAGTAACTATAGGTTCTGTGTCGCAAAATAAACCCTTCAAACAATACAAGATTTGGGTATTTGCAAATTGTCCCAATTGAAATAAGAGCTACATTTTTTTCTTCAACTATTTCAAGCTCTGTTCTAGCAATGGCTGCCTTGGTAATGTCATGATGATAAACACTTCTGTACTTGCCCCGACAGCCAGACTAAATCAGTGCTTTTGCAGTGGTCCTACTTTATTTGCTTATGTGTTAGGGTGGAAGGAACATAATTAAAAAGGTTCCCTTCTGATACAATTATTCCAACTATGTTGTCCCATCCCTGTGATCATACACAGAAAAAAGCTTTCAATTGTTCCTGCTTTGTGTAGCCAACCTTTTAAATCATGCACTTAAGATGCAAGCAAGATGCTAAAACTCCTTTCTGTCGAGACTTCTGCTGAGACAGAAGGGACTCAGGTTCTTAGAGAACAAAGATCCAAGAGTTGAATTTAGTTAGTGAGAGTTTTTCTGAGTAAGACTGAAAATATTCTGGGACTGGTATGTTTCAAAATATTCTTTGGGAGACTGACTCTGGAACAGTGTCCACAGAAAGACCTCCAGGCCACTTAGGCCTGTTATTTGGCAAAAGGCTGTGATGAATAGCATTGTGGCCAGGAAGAAGATATTATTATGTTCTGAAACCAAAGAACAGGCTCTGTGCTGTTTGCCACTGCCTGGGCAGGGACAGTGGAACCAGATAGAAGTGTGCATGTCTGTGTATATATGTGTGGACTGGAAGATCAGCTCCCGAATTCCTGATTTCTCTGCACCCTGCCCCAGTAATACAGCAAGCAGCACACACAGGGGGCTGCAGGGAGGATGGATATAGGTCTCTTTAATCCCACTTTTGGACACTTCAACCTCTGAAAGCCCCAAACCAAAATTTTTGGCACTGACACTGTGAGTAGGAGGCAAAGCAAGTTTCAAGTAACAAAGAAGTATATCCCATATTATGATTTAACCCCTTTCTCCTCTAACCCCTAACAGCTCATTCACTAGGTGCACTGTAATACACTTTAAGAAAAGAAGGAGTAAGCAGGTGCTGTGGGAATGAAAACCTAAGATCCTTTTCCACACAAAACAGCTGTGAAAAGGCAATCCATGTTGAACTGTGTTTCAGAGGATTCCAGCTAAATTGTCCCCTTAAGGATTTCATTTTCTTTGCAAAAATCCAACTACTTGAAAATTAATACTACATTAACAATGTTCTGAATGAACAAATGAGGGATCCAGCCAGCTCCTGACTCACTATCAGCCCAATTTACCTCACCCACGCAAACCTTTTGATATGTTCTGAATTAGAGCATTGGTTATGCAGTTGACTTTACATGCTGTTTACTAACTGGCAGAAGGAGACCAAAAGAAACACTCAGATTATAGCATGCTGTGCCATTACACTGTTTTTAAACATCTCCTTTGTGTTTATATAAATATATTTAAATACACATTAAAATAGGGAAGACGGTTTTCACCAATAGAGTCTGGGTGGCTGCTGTATCTAGTTCTAGAAGTACATAAAACACAATTATAAAAATTCATTGAGCTTGAGCTGGTGAGCTGGGCAGTTAATATTTGAGGGGGCACAGCTAAGATTTTCTGGGCAGAACAAACTGAGTAGGATGTAAGTGAGGGTGATTGAATGAATAGCTGATTTAGCTTTAACCACTGTGACTTAGTGTAGTTTATCATATATTTAAGGCTGAAAAAGCAAAACAAAAAGAAAGAAAGAAGAGAAATAGAAGTTTAATTAAATGCCATGGATGCAGTATAATGCAAATCTCACAAATAGAGCATAATTGGTTTAGCAGAGGGATCCAATGCCATAAATAACCATTCATAATCATATACAATTAACATATCAATAGTTCTTTTTTGGAGTTATAGTCCATAAGCTAAGTTAGTTCTTCACTAGAAAAGTCTGGCAAAACCAAGCTGTTAATTAAACACTTCTCAGAATTCAGTGTCACATTTTCACTCCTCCACAAAAAAAAAAAAGTCTGAACCTATTAAAGTGTCCTTCTTTTCACAAGCAGAAGGACATATTTTATTCCTATTTAATACCATATAAATCTTCAAAGAGGAGAAAACCAGCAAACTCAAGCCTTGCCATTACAGCTGGCTGTGCCCAGTACAGTACTGGGACAAGGCAGTAGAGCAGAGACACTGGCTTTTTTCACAGAATAGAGTTTGTGCCTGATTGAAAAAGACTTCAGGATCATCTGAAACAGCCCTAAAAGAACCCAGTTCCAGATGAGGGTTTATGTACTTTAGGTGATAATTATAAGAATAGGCAGAAAATCAGCTTTTCCTTGGAATTAATTAATATCCCTCTTCCATATATATTACAATGATTCAATCCTGGTGTCTCAGAAAAAAAAAAAAAAGCTTGTTAAAGAATGGCAAAGAGCTTGCCAGCTACCTGCAGAAGTGCTGAGAGCTTCTGAGTACTCACAAATTAAAGGGGAATTAGAAAAGCTTTAATTGTTTGCACAAAGGCCTGAGATTTTCACCTCAAAACTGTTTCAAACAAAGGTGACTCTTCAAGCAGCTGGAGTCCCCTCTCTGCTTTGAACAGAAGATGCGATGCAGACAGGCTTGCTTTCCATCTTTCCTGGGATTTGTCTTTATTATTCACTTCACAAAACAAAACTCCACACAAGAATCACCAGCCCCTTCTTGACTGACTGTTCCCCGGGTTGCTGTGAGCCTTCCTCCACCCCAGCTCCTCTTTCTTTCCCCCTCCAAAGGCCTCTCCTTATTGCCTGGTCAGTTCCCACATAGGCAGAAGGTCTCTGTGTCCATCTGGAGGCTTCAGCTGATGGAGAAGAAGGTGCCAAAATGGTCCAGGTCCCTGCCATGCCTCTCACTTCCTCCTTGTTTAGCCTCCTATTATGACAGTGTGCAACAATGCTGGATTTGTTTTTAATTTACTGGTATGTTATCTTTTAATGAGGACTCCACTGAAAGACCTGAGAGCAGCTCTGTGGTCCTGCATGTGACAGTGTTTTATCTTTATATCCACACATTTTCACCCTCACCTACAGACCAGTCAGGCAAACCTACAAGGAAAAACCTTCTTATTTATCTCCACTAAAACTACTGTTTTTGAGCTGACATCCATCTCACCGTGAGGAACACAGGGATACAGAGATGTACCAGGATTCTTTCTCAAAGAAACTGTGACAAGCTCCAGCACCAGATATGTTTTAAAAGATATGATGGGGTTTTTTTTCCATTTAATGTTGCTATATTATATAATCTGCTTAAACACAAATAGTAGTTAGGACAGATATCTTAGGAGTTATAAAACATTTTTTGAGCAAATGTCCCTTCTGGACTCTGTTGAAATGAAATGGGACTCCAAGACAAAAAATAAAATTGAGTAATGAAATGCCACCTTTCACCCCTTAATTCTAATGCCATAGTTGGGTCTGTTGGTTTTCTTACCAACATTTCATTAACAATGCTGTGGGAGGAACAGGGAGTTTGATTGATGGGACCAATGTTACGCTAAGCCAGTTGATTATTTCATACTGGATGTCATGCAAAGATATCTAATGGCACTTAAATCATTATCTAATGTAAAACAGAGGACATTTAAATCATGAGATAATGCATACAGATGCTGTACTAGTGTTTCCTAATCTCTGAATCAGCTGAACTTTCAAAGCCAAACTCTAAATCCAGGGTTTCCAAATTCATGCCAGTTTAAAACTGGCAGGCATAGAGAAACAAAACCCTGCTAGTCAGCACCACAGCCTTATAGCCACAGATCTCTGAGCTTAATCACTTGCTAGGGCTTGATGACATTCCTCATTAATTTAATGTGGATTTTATCTTCAGAAGTAGAATGGCACACTTGGTGGAATTTATTCTACACACCTGCTTTGTTTCTACTCCATGTATGAATGAAGCCTCATGGGCAGGCATGAGTGGCACTGAAAACAGCAAGTGCCAATGTAAATAGTATCTCTGCCTCATTTTGGGCACAGGTGTAAGTCCTCCACCCACTGGATAATATGAGCACAAGCTTTTCTTCAGGTGAGAGCCTGAGGAGGCATCTGGAGAGCACTACAAGGGAATTTTGGATCCAAAAGGGGAATAAACATGCCAAGCACAGATCTATCAGGAAAGGAAATGTTTCAGGGCATCACTTGAGGGGCTGATGGGGCACATGGAGGCAGTTGGGTCCATCATGCTCACTTTGGTCCTCTGGGAAACCTAGCTGTTTCTCTGTCTCCCATTGGCACACTTTATAATCATCACCTGATCAAGGAGACCTTTCTCTACAAGTCCTGATGTTGCCTGATGAAGTGAACCACTCAGGCAGGTCAGGCTGAAGACCATGAGGAGCGCCACAAAGAGCTGCAAGTGTGTGATGTATCAAAGGATGAGTGTGGGAGAGTTTAACAAGAGCAGTGGGTGAGAAATATGGCTTTGTCCATGGTGGCCCACACGCCCAGGCTTGCAGGAGGAAAATCAGCTCTGTAAGAAGAAGGGAGGGAGAGTGAAGTGTCAGGAGTAACACAGCTGTGAGCAGACTGAAGGACAGCTAATACCAGAGAAGTCTCCACTGGAACATCTGAATGTAAAATTACTGAAGCTGAAAGAATTTCTAGATCNTTTTACTGCTAACTGCAGCTACCCATGCTCTGATTTTATACTCAGATAAGAGTTTCCCCCACTCCTGGGTCACAGAGCTTTTATTTTATTGCAGCTGGTGTGTGGGCAACACAAGAGAGTGCTGCTTCTGCTGCCCCCAACAAGCAGGGCTATTCAATGAGAGCCCTTCGACATCCTAACCCTTGCTCTGGGACGGGCCATTTTGAGCACTTCCGTTCAGACCTTCCTTTTGTCCTAACTTCCTTTCCTTCTTAGGACACTTTTTTCTTTCCTTTTTTTCCCCCCCAAAAGACACTGCACAGTCCAGAAATTCTCTGCTCCTTGTGTTGCATGTCTGGAATCCTAACAAGTCAAACCACAGGAGTTAAGCCAAAAATCTGAATGGAGACAATTAAATTCTTCAACACTTGCAAAAATTAAGGAGTCATAATTTATACTGACTTTAAAATCCACTCCATCTGTTAGTACATTTCTAACAATGTGATTTGTCACAGTAAAAAGTAATTAAATGAAATGTATAAAAACGAGTCTCATACTGGTTTATGCATAAAATATATTTTATTATAATTAGTCACCTGAACAAAAGATGATGAAGCAATTATAACTGGCAACACTTCCAGACTTTAAACATACAGCAAATGTAGCGCAGGCAAAATATTTTCTCCATAAAGAATTGATTCCCACAGAATATTTAACAGGGAAACCCAAGTTTTATTTAGGTAATCCAATTGTATTCAAGAAACAGAAAGTTTTGTGAAAGGACAGCCGTTATGTACAGTGTTGGGACCTGATTCAGAGTCAATTAAAAAGCTCCTGCTGGTTTCAGTGGCTTTCAACCAGCTTCCTCAGTGTGCCACTGTGCTGAAGAGCTCCCTCACTGAGCCAATAGAAGGAATCAATGGTCTTTTACATTAGGAGAAGAATAACCCACCCGGATTAAATTGATCTCACTGGCTCGACTATGTAAAAAGTTCACATTAAAGCTGCCCATTATCATATGAATAATCAAACCCTTCTAATGCTGCTACTGTTTTTACCATTTCCATGTTGTCTTGTGTTGGTTTGTTTTTTCACATGACACTTGCAGACACACCTGTAGTATTTTATTTCTGAGCTAGAAAACAGAAAGCTCCTTGGTTCAGTGTGATGCTTTCAGCTGTGAGGTGTTACTGTTTGTGTTCACAGACTGAACAAGAAATTGCTATATAAAAAAAATAACTTAAAAAATATAGTACTAAACCCATATATAATGACAACCTTTTGCAGGGGAGAGAGATGGGATTCATGCCATAAGCAGGAAGAGAAGTAAAGGCAGAGAAACAAAAAGAACATCCAGAGAGGGGATGATGAGGAGATCAGTTTCTAACCTGACTCAGTCGGAGGGAGACTGTCCTTGCCAGTAATTTAGGAAGAGCCACTGGTAGTTGCTAAACAGCCTCTTCCAAGGGAGCAGCTCTCTACACCATCACAAAAGAAACAAACAATCAGACAAAGCCATTTAGGGTCAGAACAGATAATAATGTCTGTCCTTCTGATCTTAGAATGAATTTCTGATGTGTCTCAGAGACTTAAACCTCCTTCTTCCCTTTCCTGCAGCTATAGTCTTTTAAGTTTTTTCTGCTTTTGGGCAGTGAGGATTTTGTTTATCATGTGGAAAATACAAAATCCAAAGAAGTTTTGTTTGAATTCCTGGAGGGAATTTCTTTCTTTCTTTATGTCTCTTAAACTAAGAATTTAAGTTATGCAAATCTAAGTTGCCAACTTTATATTATGCTTGTGCATGTCCTTTGTTTCTTTAATCAACTCTTACTCCTGTCATGTTGAAAAAGGACAAACTACAAAAAACAAGAATCAAGTTTTCCAGAAAGTAGCACACAATCCAGCATTAGCGTTCCTTGCCATCCTTCTTTTCTACCTATTTATGCCCCAAATCTAGCTAACCAATATTGCCCACAGCTAAGAGCACTGTAGCCCAGAACACTGCTATAATATTGGCTCTGAAGCAGTAAAATAATAAGTAACATTGTTCATAACTCAAACATCACTACCATATTTCACTTCCAACATTTAAAAATAAAAACCAGAACCCCAAAGCCTTCATTATTTAAGTTAAACAATGAAACTGTTACTGTGTCGCTTGAAGCTCTGCTTTGCTCTCAGTGTCTTAGGACAACTTTTTTTTCCTGAAGAGTGATGAAGAAAACACTTTATAAGACACAGATACATGCAAAACACAGCCTCTTTAGATCAGTTCCAGGATTACAGGTTGCCATGAAATGAAGGATAAAAGAGGGAAAGGATTATGCCAGGAAAACATGAGAAAAAGCAGTTTCATCTCTCTGTCAAGGTAAGTTACTAGGAGGCAGTTTTAAAAGGTGATAATTTTCTTCACCTTCCTTGTTACATGGGAAATGCTTAGAATAAAGAAGAATAAAATGTAAAAATGCCTCAGCCTGTACCAGCAAGCCAGAACAGTGTTGACAGGATTACAGAAGTTGCCTAATTAATTCCTTCTTTGCTAATATCCACCCTAAGAACTCCACTTTAACTGGTAAACAATCAACAATTCAGAGAGAGAACCTCAGGAGCTAAATACCAAATCTGAATGCTGTGTTTTCCTACTAAGAGTCACTTGCCACCAGAGCTGCTCCCACAGGCAGCAGGGACAGGTCTGGGAGTGGAGCAGCTCCCCCTGCCACAGAGGTGGAGCGATGTCAATCAGCCCTCCAGCCTCCTCCCTCTCTTCCACCAGGTTTGGAAAGGGGAGAGGCATAACTTAGCCTTGATTTTTTGATTCCTTTCTCTTAAAGGGAACAGGAATTGCTCTTCGAGTGTGTACGTACACTTGTGGGATGTTTGCTTCCCACACAGCCCCACGAGGAGAGAGGTGGGATGCTGCTGCTGTGCTACTCCTGTGAGACCCACACTGAAACCAGATGTGACAGTGATCAGCAGCTGGATCTCTTATGTGTCTCGAATGTACATGCATGTCACTTGTAAATTATGGCCCATTTCTTAGCAGTTGATAAAATCCTGGTCCAGTGTTTACACATCCAAAGAAACAGAAATTACTATGATATATCTTTTCCCTCTTCCTCTATTTAAACAAACAAACAAAAAAAACTAGAAAATTTTCATAAACCCACTCTTCTGAAACAGAAATTAATTCCAGACCCCTAGAATGTCCCAGGGACTTGATAGCAACCATTGTTCATGGTTTTCTCTTCCTTAAAGGAATGATAAAAAAAGTCATACAACTCACTGCTATATACAACTCACTGCCCCAATTCACTGCTGTATTCATTTGCAAGTATATTTATTCCCATTCTTCTACCTTTTATTTGTGTCCTCTAGATGGTTAACTCCACAGGGAAGGGATTATATCTTTTCTTTTTTATATAGTCCTATGCATAATGGTCCCCTGCTGGTTCTTTTGGACACTACCATAATATAAATATAAATATTTACTACCACTGCTAGTGCCTAGAAGAATTATCCCTTATATCTGTGCAGCCATAGTCAGTAAAATTTTACAGATCTTGGTCCAGCAAATGTATGTGAATTGCTGTTATGTATTGATCCAAATGTGAGTGGTACCTGTACGACCTGCAGCTGTCCAGGGTAATTGTTCTAAATCCTCATTTGCCATCATCATCAGGGCTCTGTATCACTGCTAACCTATACATGCAGTAGGTTATGTGCCCCACACTGGGTGAATAATTTTCTTTTTCACAAGACTCACCATTAACAGAGAGAGAAATTATAACCTGTGTCCAGCAAGCCCACTGCCTGGCAATTCTCCTCCCTTTTATCTGCAGAGTGGCACACTAATAGCTGGCAAGACAGACTTTATGCAAAACCCTTCTGTAATAAAGGTAAGACACAAGGGACTACTTGTAAATGACTGATTTTATCCTTTCTGCTCAGTTTCCAGCTGTATATTATGGTCTGGTGTTGCAGGGAGATTATATATTTGTCACGTGGTAAAAGTTTTCATGGCTGCTGACTCCACTTTCCACATTTAAATCTATGCTTTTTCTAACACACCTAGGCACACATGTCCTTTCAAAGTCAGGCTCAAATGAAATACAGTACCAAATGAAAATAATATTATGGCAGGTGTCTCAGTTCCAGGTTGTTTTTCTTAGATTGATAGCAAGATTTTACTCCAGTATATAAAAGTTCTGTCTTACCAGTAAATACTGTATTATACATGGTTTAGGTATATAAAAGGTTTAGGTAGAACAGCTGTATGAACAGCAAGGGAATTTGCTTTCTCCTTTCATCTCTAAAATGGGTCCATCTCTGAAGTACAGCTACCCTTCAGTTCTGGAAGTTAGGTGGCAATCCTTAGAGACAGACGCTTTCTTGCCTGCCCAAAACCAGAAGCAGATGAGTTGTGCTTGGGGTGTCTTGAGATGGTGTGGCTGATTTTGTCTCCTCTGGAGGCTGCCCTGCAAAGCCCCAGGCTGATGTTATCACACTTTTAACCACAAAAGAATGACTGGACATCCTTTTGTCTAAGCTGTCTCAGTGGTTTTCTGACCTTGTGGCAGTCTCTGTTCCTCAAAACAAACACGGGGTCTGGATCTGCTGCTCAGATGAAGGTGTCAGCTGCAATGTTCCTGTTTGGATGTCCTCAGGAAGCAGAGAGCTTGGTGTAGTACATGGCTTTGCACAGTGCATAGACCTGAACACAAGGAGAAGATGGAGAAGATTATGAGCAGCTTCCTTCTGCTTGGCAGCAAATATCTGCACCAGCTTTCTCTTTCCTGACCTGTAGATGGCTGCACATGAAACAACTGCTCTGAAATTTCATCTCAGTCAAGGGAGAAAAATGCACACTTTTTAGAGATATGTTCATTTAGATGTATGTTTTGTGATCAGATAAACCTCTTAAACAGATTCTTCCTGTCTCTCATTGGTGTCTGGGTAAATGCCACCTCTAGCTGGCACATAAGTTTCAGAGAGAAAAGTGACTGTGGCCTTGTGAACATGCACTGTTTTTGCCATCCACTTCTAAATTGAGATCTATGCACCAGCCTGGCAAAAGTGCTGTGATATGAGTTGATTTACTCAAGCAGCACAAGTTTCTTGCTTTTTGCCACTTGCTCTGTCCTTGTCTTCAAATTGCCATCGAATCCTGCTACTAGTTCTCCTATTTTCTGTTGCTTCCCAGACAAGGTTTCCTTTCTCTTCTTCACAGTTTATTTGTATTTGTCCATGTACAGTGAACTATGCCAGGAAGTTATCTAGAGTGTACCTCAGATGTTGATACCACCCCAGAAGACATTCTTTAACATATATTGATCCAAAACAAGATCAAAAACACGATTTTTGTACCAAGTAAGATCTGCAGCTTGAGTGAACAAATGAAAACTGTTGACTTTTAAGTAGTGAATCAACCTCTTTGTTTTGCCTCATGACAAGTCCATGAATTTGATTGCTTGATCCATATCTTTGGTTCAACATACAGGGTAACAACTTTTGGCTTTTCCTTCTGCTAATGCAGAAAATTGGTGTCTTTCCAGAATCACTAAATATCATTTAATTTTACCATAGGCTGAGTTCAGCTGCCTGCATAATTTCTAAAAGCTAGCGGGACTTGGCTGCATTATTTTATTAGCGTTTTCATTAGCATGTCTAGAAGACTGTTTTTCAACATTTTCAATCTGGCATTTGAGAACAAAGTCATCTTCTATTTCGGTGACAGAGGCCATGTCCTCAGTAACCTTTGGCTGTGTGCTGCAAGGCTCCCAGAGGTGGTCATGGACACCCAAACTCAGGGCTGGTGAGCGTGTGCCGGGGCTCCTGGGGGGCCGGGCACTGCGGGCAGCAAACGCGGGCATTGCGCCCCGGGCTGGAGCCAGGATGCAGCAGGGTGGGTACACGCCACTCACGGGCCCCTGGCAGCACGCCCAGGTCCTCTGGTCTAGACACAGCCAGTGGCTTAATTAACAGCTAAATCAAAGTTAGGCTGAAACTTTAATGTTCCTTGAGTACTTTCGCTGTTTGCTGGCAGCTGTCCTGGCCTGTGTGGAGGGGCACAGACACCCTCCAGCCTGACACGGCCGTCTGGCACAGCTCACGGACAGTCGCTCCGGGGGGGTCCACAAGCGGAGAGGTGCACAAGGCCACTTTACCTGCCTTGGGGCATCTTACCCAGCCTCTCCTGTAGGAGAGCTCCTCGTGGCCAGGACCTGTAGGTCCCTGTGCTGTACCTCCTAGCCCACATGGATGTCTTTGACCATTTGAGACAATTAAAATCACTGTGGACTCACCTAAGTAGAGTTATTAGGTGACTTTTATCCATCTCCCTGCACACAGGGATGATAAAACACAACTCCTGTCCTTCAGAGACTTTGCAGTGAAGACTGGTATGTGCATGAAAATGGCAACAGGATCGAAGTGATGTACAAATATTCAGCCTTTCATGCTCTAGGTATTACTGAATTGGTACTATGGGGACCAACCAGGAGCCCCAGCCTTGGGTTAGGACATGGTTATGACCAGTACTGTGCAGACCAGCACAGAAACTAGCAATGTCTCTGCTCCAAGGAAAAGGCAGAACTCGGAGAAATAAAAGGAATCAGTGTTGATTGATAATCTTGAGATCATCACATGCAACCTTTTGAGGCACTGCAAAAAGTCCAGGAGTACCTGTGCACAAATTTAGCATGGAAAAGACAAATACTCTGTCTAGTCAAAACCAGTGGGGAGCTACTTAAAATAAAGATGAAAGGTTAGATGACAACAGGTTGTGAAAGCCCTTACCAGTGAAAACAGTAAACACCTTTTTGTGCAGTAAAAAAGAGAGAGTGACTCAGAGAGAAGCAAAATTGCCTGCAGACCTGACTAGATGGGAACAGGGCAAAAAAGCATTTCTCAAGTTCATAGAAAAGCATTTTGCAGGATCTGCCTGCAGGAAATGCTGTGCTTCCTGGGGTACAACATTTCTGCCAAAGGTTGTCTTTCCTCTTAAAAATAAATAACTATTTTTCCCTTTTCCCTCATCCCCCTTCTCTCTGTGTCCATCTCAGGAAAGTCCTTTGCAGAGAAATTTTGGATTAAACAAATTTCCTGGACCAAGTTGTAGGGCACAGGTTTGGCTTCTGTTCTCTGAGATGGGGTAGCAGCTTCTGGTCCTCTTCCCAGCTGCCATGCCTATAAGCATTCATGCTTTTAAATAAAAATATCATTTAAATTCAATCTATATTTGTGCTTCGTGTGTTGCTGGTCTTAAAAGTAGACGGGTACCACAAGGATGATAAAAACATCTTGGAGAGTGGTTTCTCAAGCAGTTTCCATTTTTGCTCCCACTACACCGATACAGAGATTTCTCCAAGGAGATCCCAACAACAAATAAATGCTAATCACTGACATCCTTAAAAATCTTAAACTTTCCTGCTCTCAATATATTTCATGAACATCTCCTAAAAATAGAAATCTCTGCTATTGTAGCTCCCTCCCACCTTTACCAACACATAGACAACCAGGCAAGGAGAGATGTGTTGTCAGTCACTCACTCCAACAGCCTCTATCACACTGGAGATGGCTTTCCTGAATGCATTCCTGTTTGGAGTAGATTTTTAAAACAAACAAACAAACAGTGAACTTGCGTGACTTTTAACTTAGGATTGTGGAAACCGTTATATGTGGAGGATATTGCTGTCTGCATGAAAAGCAATGGCTCCTCTGCTTCTGTCTGAAAAAATCAGAGTTTTGTCCGAAATGAGACAGAAAAATAGGTCTATTTTAAAAGAAAATACATCAGTGAGGTGTACTTCAGTCAGAAAAAAAAGGAGCAGCCTTTTGATTTCCATGAATACTGCTCATTCAAAGCCTGTAGTGAAGACTTCCTAGTTTGCCAGACAGTTGGTGGAGTCAGCCATGCCAAACTTGGCACATATTTAAGAGATATACAAACACAATGGATTAGCGGTATTTATATTTCACCCTTCACCTCTCACGGGGGTCACGTTCTCAGAAGAAGGTGACATCATTGTGAAACTTTACCCTGCTTAAGCCCCAAGCAACATGTCTCCTTATTTAAAGATCAGATTATCCCTCCTTCATTGTTTTGCATTTGATTTTGTTTCTTTTCTCCATTTTGGGGAAGGGCAGCTCACTATTTTGAAGAGGTGATGGAGCATGTCAGGATTTAAGGAGTGAAAGGGAAGAGATTGGTTTGGATTTTCTGCCTCTCTTTTGTGTGTTCTGAAGCTCAATATACTTAGAGTGGTGACTGCAGGTACATGGGCAGAAGAAAGCTTTTGTGGTCTTATAAACCCCAGCGTTTGCGGGGACTATACCTCTATAGTCAGACAACAGGAAAGAAGTTCAAACAGTTTTTTAGCCACTTTCCATTTCAATGGGTGTTTATTAGCAATATCACTGAATCCCAGAGATCAGCATTTTGAAGTGCTGATAAGGAGGTTGATGCACGCACAGATAACACAATGCAAAGAGCAGTAATGACTATGGATGTCCTGTTTTAAAGAAAGCTGGAGGACTAAGCCTTGCTTGCATCTGAGTTTATAACTTTCCATAAATGGCAGCTGGCTGTAAATATATGGGAAACAACAGCAAGGCTGTTGCTGTTCTAGACAGTTTCTTACTTCACTATGCCCAAGCAAACTCCTCAACTTGAGCAGGTTTGTAAACTCTGAATAACTCTGGAAAACACCTATCTTTCTGTCATCTTTATCTAAAGTAGTTTGTGGAATAAGGAGAGCAAATCTGAACCCCACGTCATGAATCAAAAGAGTTTCTCATGTCGGGATTCTTTAGCAATTTTAAAAAATATTGCTAATATGAATTCATTGTATTTTATATTAATGGATGTGACAAACACAGCAGATACAGTAATTTCAGGAGAAAACAGTTTCAAAGAAATATGGTAAAGCAAGTGACTCAGTGAGATATTGGCAATTCTGAGGGGAACTCGTCATTGACCATATGGAAGTGACAAAGTATCACCTCAATGCACTGTTTAAAGATTAATATGAGAATAATGTCATCTTGAATGTTTGCTGAAGGTATGGGTTGTAATTATGTGAATATTTTGGATACTGTCTTCTTACTAGAGATCGGTGCATACTGTCGTGAATGTTTGATCAGACATTTAACTGGATTTGCTTCTGCCTCACTCACACTTCTTTTACACTCACTTTCCAAGCACTGCAGTGTATTTTAATTTTATTGGTATAAGCATTTGTAAAAAACAAAAAACAAAAACCAAAAAAACCCACCACACCAGTAAATGTCAATGTCATACATTTAAGCATTCCTTTTATAAGGCACTATAATTTAGCATTCATGACGATTTGTGCTAGAAATACTTGTATAATTACTTCATTTGAGCCAACAGCAAGGTTTGAAATTGAAATAAAGACCCCAACAAACACAAAACAACAAAAATTAAGAGTGTTCTTAAAAAAGCAACCACTTTCATGGTTCTGTGCCATTCTCATTGGGTCAGTCACAAACAGGGAATTAAGACTGAGTAAACCTCCGTGAGTATTTTGATGCTGGTTTCACTCTCACGGAAGTCAGTGATAAAACTTCCACAGATTTCAATAGTGCTGCATCAGAGCCTTCATCCTCATAAGCATTAAGTGAGGGAAAAGGAATAGCACCATGCAAGATACGTGGCCAGTGATGATTTACTGAGAGAAAAATATTAACAGGGATTAACAAATGCCTGAAGAGATCTCTGTTAACATTAATCGAGCTACATTTTGCTACATTGTATTTCTTTGTATCGACCGCTAAATTTTTACCATATGCAGAAACTACTTGGGAATAGTCCAGATCTGCCCCTTTGGGTATTGCACAGGGTGTAACTCAGCCCCCATGCAGGGGACACACATGTGTGCCGAAACATTTTTCTGACTTACCTTCCTACTTACCTTCCTTTTTCATTTCCCTCTGAAGTCCTTTTTACTACTGGTTTCTCCAGAGTAGGAACTAGTTTACCAAGGACTAAAATACTTCTTGAAGGAAGGCAAAGGAGGAAGTTTTACGACTCTGACATGTTTCAGTTTTTGATAGCGGGGTGGTATTTCTGTGGCAATTTCCACTTTTTGTATTAATTCTTGGAGTAGCAGCTGTTTTACTATTTTTACTCCCTGTAAGTAACACAGGACTTTATCAGGGACTTGGTCTTACAGAGCTTTGGTTTCTCTAGGTAAAGTAGCTCTTTTGCATTGTTTCCACCCGAGCATCCAAACTGTGTTCAAAGAGAGGGGAAGGTAAAATTAAGAATGACTCAGCATGTTATGACACCTCTTTGAATTTGTTGTAAGGGAGAGGGAAAAGACAGCCCTGTCTGGTGAAGAGCACCTGACCAGGCAGCAGCTGTATTTTAGCTCATGCCCCATGTCCCTGCTCCAGCCTGTAGAGATTACTACAGAGGGGCAAAGTCTGAGGATGCTTGTGGACCACAGCTTTCATCCACGGAAACCAATCCAGCACATGCATGTCTACATCTATACATGCAAGGAGAGGTGGATCTGACATTTGGGCATTCCTGAACTATCTGCTGTGAGGTTTATCCTCCTTACCCTCTGTAAAAGCAGAGCTCGAGAAATGTGATCCCCATGAAGACGCAGATGCTCACAGACAGTAAGGATCTTGTGCTTATGGCTTGGAGCTGCACTCAGGAGTTCTTCAGCTCTTTGTGCTGCACCTCACTCTCAGAAGGAGTGAAATCTTGCCGACAGTAATGACTGCGACAGCAGCTGTGAGAATCCAGCACTTGTGAAAGTAAACCCTTGCCTTCTATGTTGTGTTGTAGTAAAAGATAAAAACCCCACCCACCCACCCAAAGACACAAACCCAAAAGAACACAAAACCTAAAATACCTGAAAATGGCTGACTAATGACCAAAGTAATCTTTGATACAAAGGTTTGGGAAGATGCATAAGGAGAGTCTCCCAGTGGCGATGTTAAAAAAGCGAGAAGTTCAATTCAGACTGTAATTAAATGTGGAAATTGTATTCTAGAGAGATGCTAATTCTCCAGAGAACATGATAGCTGTAGCCGATAAATACACTGCCAAGGCCTGACTTACTCTGGTTCAAGTAATCCACCCATCCATCACACATACGCACACACTTCAAGGCTTCCTAAATTCTGTTTCCAGACCCTGATCCCTGAAAGACTGAGGAACACAAACAACCTTGCTACATGCCAGTAATCCCATTATCAGGCAGGATCAGGCCCTGATACTGAACATACTATCTCACTGGTTCTAATCAAAATGCAAATGGCTTACACTGCATTTGGGTTAAGCAACAAACACCAGGAATATTTTGAGATTTCATACTCATAGAATTGAGAAATCTTCGAGGCTGTTTGTCAAAAAGGGGTTGCATCATTATATTTTTCTGCATTCCAGTTGTGTTAGCTATGTTAATGTATTACAATTTTAAAATCATGTTTTGTTCCCAAGTCCTTCTATGTTTTTTACAAAAACATCTCTATCATTACATTTGCATTTTAAAAGACTGCGGATGTTATACTTACAATGGGTTTTATTTACATTTCAGATTTCCATATATCTCCACCAACTGGCTTTGCTGGATCTCTGGTACAATCACGCTTTCCATTACCCGTCTTCTTCTGCCACAAAGATAATTCACTTTACCTCCAAACTTTGCTAGTCATGCTTTGTATAATAACTCATGTCTTACTATTCCTTGCAAGTTTGGCAGCTCGTTAATATAGCACTTACAGAGAGGGTGCACTACATATTGATCTAATTAAACGTTTCTGAATCAGGACAACAATAGTAATGGGATTAATTATTGTAATTTGTGCAGCAGAAGTATATACATAAAGAGGCAATTTTCCCCCCTCCCCTTATAGCTGGCAGAAAATGAATTTCAGACATTAGGACCTGAGAGACCAGAGAGCTACAGCTGCTGAGCTAGTGTCCCTCCCATAGTCCTGGCCAGCAGCTCTGACATCCTTGCACAAAGTAATCACAGATCACAGCATTTAATCACTGAAAACAAGCACTCCAGAGGACAGCAGTGTCAATATCCCACTCTCTCATTATCTGTTTGGATTGCACATCCACACTGTCAGATAAACAGAGTGGAAAATTAAGATTAAAAATATGGTAATTTCATTTCAGGCAGCAGGCACCACTCACTGCCCCTATTATGCTATTGATTACCTCTGAATTCAATTTTTCTTTCAATGCAAACTTTAATCTGTTTGCTACCCAGCAATTCAACTCCCCAAGGGCTATTTGAGAGTAAGTAACCATTTAATCTGATGCTAACTGAAAAATCACCGTCCTTAATGAATTGTGTAAATCATTCAGCTCTAAAGCACCTTTGACTTCTATTTCATTTTTTATTTTCTACTCAATATAGGAAGGGATCGGCGTGTGAGTAATTACAAAGTAGCAAGTATTTTTAAATAGAGCAAATATGATAAAAACCCTATTATAGTGGGGCATGTGTAATGAACAGTACTTTTTAATTTCAAAATAGCTATTCATTAAAAAAGAATGGGAGATTAAAAAGAGAGGCTCAAAGCTCAAGGTAAAAGTTGATAGACATTGTAATTACATGGTTAATTTCAAAGATTTATATGCTGTTATGATTTAAAAGGAATTTTTATGACCTGACATTTTCATTTGAGAAGATTTTTTATTTAAAATTAATCTTCTAGCTCCTATTCTTAATTATTTCTTGGCAAGCGATAAATGGGAATACAAAAAATGCCCTATATCAAATTTTCAGCAGAATAAATGCATGTGAATTTGTGAACAGCAATAAAGTGGTCCTACTTTCCGTAGTTGAATCACTTTACATTGAAATCCCAGGCTAAAATAAATTCTTTGTATATGGAAATTATTGACACATTTAGGAAGGCTCTTAAGCTGCAGATTCACACTCTGCTTTTTATTTTCCCGACTAAGGAATTCAGGACTCTTTGGCTAAGTCGAAATTGCCTTTCTACTTTGCAATTCAGTTTTCGGCACACCTTTCCTCCTCCCCAACTTTGATGGGTTTTCTTCCCAGCTCCCAACAAAGAGCCTGGCAGTCCCTGGGAGGGACTTTGCCGCCCAAATTTCCTGCAGCCTTGGCGGCAGCGAGGAAAGCCAGGGGCTGACTCAGGCCAGACACACATTCAGATGCTTGTTTACAACCCAGCTTGTGGAGGAGACACATCCCAGGCCTGGGCTCACTGGGCCAGGCAGGATGCACTCCGTGGATGCTGCCCCCTCCAAACACTCAGGGCTTTTTCCTCAGAGCTGGGACAAAACTGGGAGCTCAGCTGCCACCACAGAGTCCTTCCCTTGACAGTGGTAACCGTGCCTTTTGCTGTGACTTTGCTGATCATGCAGGGCAGCCTGTTACCAAGGCACCTTGGGACTCCTTTAATTTTCCCAGTACTGAGAGAGTGCACCCAGTGCTAACAGCCAGTGGTCCCAGTCCTCTCTGCACTGGGTCCCACATGGGATGTGGGATGCAGGATGCAGGATATGGTGTGTGGGGTACAGGACGTGGGATGCAGGATGCTCTCCCCCTCACAGTGCAGCCAGAGGAGGGGCAAAGCAGCACACTACAAAAGGCATTTCCCACTGAGACAGCTTTGTGGACAGCCAAAACAACAAGCATGAAGGCAGCCCCCATTTTCAGACCTGGTCTTGGCCCTTGCTCTGCAAAATAGATTAGGCAAAAACATGTGGGAACTAGGGGCTTTTTGCATGTCACCTGCCAGAAGGTGCTGATTGCCCTGCCATCCCTCCACAGACACCCCCAAATCCACATGGCCCCACTGCTTTCAGATGGAGCTGCAGAGATGCCACGGGAGCTGTGCCAGGTCGGAGGGATTGGCAACAACTCTTTTCTCTACAGCAACAGCAGCAGCAGCATGTTGAGTAAGGGGAAGGACAGGCTCTGCCTCCCTGTCGCTGCACGGAGGGAGCTGGATGCAGTGAGGTAGCTTTTGGGGGTGCCTTGCTCCCACAGCTCCTGCACCCCAAGCGAGTGGGAAAAGCCAGCACTCACTGCCCTCCTTTGCTTGGGAGAGCAAAGCCAGCTGACAGGAGCATAGGAAAGGACATTGCTCCTGTCACTGTGCTGGTGTAAAACCCCCCGGAGCAAAGAGCTGCATGCAGCCCCAGGGAGATGGTGGTGAGGGTGGTGACAGCAGTGGCACTCAGGGTACCACAGCAGGTTCCCCGTGGCCCCGCTGTGTGCTCAGGGGTTTGCGTGTAGCCACACGCCCTCAGCACCTCAGCCTTTGCACACACTCATCACAACACATGCAGGGGGATTGGTATGTGATAAATCACAGAGATGCATACTAAATTACCTTTTTATGCCTTCCAGACACAGTCACTTGCATTTTCTGTCCTGTCTCATACCCTTCTGTCGGCTTTGCTCTCCTTATTCCCAAACACAAAACAGCTAAATCCAGCTCCCATTTATTTATTTTTTCTTATTTAATTCAACCCACTAGGTAAAAATACCTGCCTTTCCCACAAAATCTCTAATTCTGCAGTAGTTTAAGTCCTGAGCCAGTCTAAAGACAACCACTACCAGCACCATGTCTCCTGCCACCAGACAACATCCACCTCCTGACTGCAGCAGGCATTAGGTTTGGAATCTTACACAGAAAGCTACTGAAACTTCTCTGAAACTTGCTCTATCCTTGCCTTAGTCCTACTGACTTCTGCAGGACTGCAATAGCCAAGGCTCAATGTTGGGCTTGCTTGGGACAAGCTTGAAGATTTTCTGTGAGGTAAATTGAGAGTAGACAGGTTTCCACCAACCTGTCTGTGAGGTTGACATGGGAGAATTTTTGCTTTCCTGTGGGATGCTTGCTTATCATCCTGGAAATTCCTGAGCTTCCCTATAACATAAAATTACAACAGCATGATGTATGGTGAAAAGTTTTAAAGGGGGAATAAAAGCCCTATTCATGTGGTTGAGGTGCACTCTTGGTTTTGCTACAGGTTCTGTACAGAGTTGAAGTCAATAAGGCTACTGACATGAAGAAAGTGTTGCCAGTGTTTACAGAGCCCCAAGTCATCTGGCTTTAGAGGCAGAAGGCTGGAGTGCCAATAATGTTATTAAAAACCCTCTGCGATTGTTCCAAAATATTTCTTTAATAAAAGGTAGCATTTACAGAATAGTCCATGTTGGGGCAGAGTATAAAGGTTTTGCTGGCACTTTTTTGGGAAAGGATGCATTAACCCATGACTTACGACCCAAAGCATGACTGAAAAAAAAAAATGATACCACACAGAAAGTATTTCATGGAAACACAGCCATACTGGAAGCCTGTGCACTCTGCAGGTCTGCCTGACAACACACAGACCTTGAACAGCCCTACTGCCCCATCACAAACACTTTGTGAAAGTCATAGGCACATGACACTTAAGATTTAAGCTTAATTCTGAGCAGTTTTGTACTACACTTGCCAAGATTGATTTTTAAAAAAAATTTGAAGAGTGGGACTAAGGTCCCATTAGAGCTGTTATCTGTGTGTCTCAAAATTCAGATCACCACATTCAGACAGAAAGAGATCATAGATAAGCATTTTGCAATATTTAAATACTTATAGATATATAAAATCAAGTTCAGTTCAGAAAAGCCAGTACAAAGTTCCTTTACATTATGGGGACTTTCTTCCTAAATTACTTCTGAATATGAAACTTAGGCTCCTCAGGCTCTAAGCAGTTTACATGTTTTTAGTTTAGTCCCCAAAACTGTAAAATTATCAAAACAGTCATCTGATACTATATGGTATACCCATGTTGCAGAATTTTAAAAATCAGTCTTCTTTCAACAGAAAAACATAAATATGTAAGCATAGCATGTAAGCATGCATGCACATTGTAAATGTACAGATAATATATAATATGTATCCATGAGAGAGAAATATTGAGCTGTGCAACATATACTACAAATATGCTGTCAGTGCCTATTTTCTCTCAGAGGTGTCACAGTAACTTATGATTATATATTAAACAGGTGCTACATATATTGAACATATTTTGTACACATACCCTGGATATTTATTAAAAGCTGAAATAATTGCTCTGAAGGGAAAATTGTTCTCCCTCTCTCTCGTTTCATATTATACAGAAATGATCCCCAAGCAGACAAGGAGGGGGCTGTCTGCAGCTTTTGCCAGCTGAGGAGAGGACCTGATTTCTGGCAGAAAGAAGCACGTTGCTGAACTATCCCCTCAAGCTACCACATCTCTTCAAGATTTTTTGTGCTTGTGCACAGCAGAAGACAAATCCTCCTTGAAGCAGGGCTTGGCTTTTTGTCACTTGGATTTTGTGCCTCCTCAGGACCCCTTTCCTCACCTCTCCTGCTGCCACATTTCAAAATCTTAAAAACAAACCCAAACCCAAGGTATTAGATTTCTGCTTTTCAGGTGTATCTGTTCCTCATCTGATTTGCCAAAGCATATCTAGGCAAGAGGCAGCTGAGATCCTCTGAGCAAAGGCCCTTCTAAACTGGGAGCTCCTACCAGGAGCAGTAGTGTCTGGTTTTATGCGCTCTTTTTTGGTCTCCAAACCCCTCACCCACCAACAGATATGCAGTCACTCTCAATCCTACACACACACTTGTCATAAAATGGGACACAGGAAAGGGGGCTGCCTCTTTTGCCACCTCTCGTGTGTCTCCTCCAGATGTGATCCTGTAATTTCACAGCATCCAGCAGCCATGACGTTAGCAGCTTGATTAAAAGTGTAGCCCCAGCCACCAGTTTGTGACAGTTTTTTTTTTAAGTGGTTCTTTTATGCTCTGCACACACGCACAGGACAATTCCAGGGAGCTTAGCACTATGGTGTAGCTGGGATGTCTGCACAAGGGTTCACTGTGCTGGCACATCTGCACTGTGTCCCCACGTGGCAGATTTGCCCCCTATAGAAACAGAGTGAGAAAGCTTCAACCCCTTCCTCAGACTTCTCTGAATTTCCATGTATTGCTGGCAAGATGTGTAAAGATCATCTGCTAGCCAGAGACCCCTGATGGAAGTTTCTACTATCTGCAGTACCTAGGCACAGATGTGGTGAATAAGGGCAGGCTCACAAAAACCCTCTGCCTTAAAAGAGGCTGATGATAATGACAGACAGCACCAGTTTGGGTTTAAGCTCGCACATTTTAACCTCTTTGCCTGAAAGAGGTACCAGGTTACCTTATTACTGTCTTATTTCAGCTCAAGCCTAACAGCATAATAGAAAAATTTGTTTGTGTGTCCACACAGTTCCCTTTATTTGTCCTTCATGATTTCTTCTCTGGGAACACAGGAGAGTCCATAATGTATCCTCCTCATTACAGTGGTCAGTACTGATGGTCTGTCACAGATGCAGAAAAATGCATGTATGCAGAGTAATTTTAAATTACTATCTTTTACCACGTTGGTGCTGAAAAACTGCCTCAAAAGCTGTTATGATCCATCATGGCAATGAGCACTTATGGACTTTTAAATCCACAAATTAGATGTTGTGCACAGGAGCTAGAGGCAATTACATTCAGCTCAGTGCATAGATCCTCAGCCACACAAATCCAGTTTCAGTCCACGCCTCCCAGCACGCTAAAACCTAGCATTTGCTTGTTTATGTATCTATTTATTTACAGCTAGGAGTGAAGCTATTAAAATCATAAACATATTAAACATATAAATAAATAGGATAAAGAGAGATAAAGAAAAAAACTGTGTAAACTTTCGTCTGTAAAAAGGTTATGCTTTCTCAATACTATAGTTTTTGAAATAGCAGAGACCACAGATGAATGTGTACACACACACAGAGTCAGAGACTCAAACTTCTCAACACTAAGAAAACCCAGAAAAAAAAATCCTGCATTGAAACCTGCACAAAATTTTGTTTTCAAAAATTCCATCTGGATGGGAACCTCACATCTGAAATATCTGCAGACTTTGGACATTTTTATGGCTATCTTAACTCTTTGAAAAATTGATTTAATTGGAAACACCTACAGACATTTAAGGGCAAAAGAATGAAAATCATACCACACAAGAAAACATCATCAGACTGTATTTTTTGCAAGGGTTTATATGGGTAGCTAAACTCCTGGGTCTGCCACACTGTCAGCTAAGCCCATGTGGCCTGGAGGAGAGTGTTACTGTGAGTGCAGCACAGAAACTCTTCTGAGCCTAAAAAATTCATCAGTACCTCTCATTGCTTACCACTTAATTGATAATAGTGTAAAGTTTTCTGTCTCTGAACAGGAGTGCAGAGTGGGAAATGGGGCAAATTCCTTGCACCTCCCCTATAAAAGAAACAACAAGCCTGTGTTTACCACTGTCTTTTGAATTTTTTTTCTAGTAATGCAATGAAACAGAAGTTTTGAAACTCTCCATCATTACATAAACCCCAGAGCTTGGGAAGCAGGGTGAAACCACTGCTCAATAAACTCCTTTGAATCTTTGAGAAGGTTGACCTCGCTTCATCCCTTTTCCAGAGAGATGTCTGATTTTCTTGTCAGTTTCTCCAAAAATGGACAAGACTATGGGTCTCAAAGAGAATTATCATTTGTGAAGTAATTGGAGCAGCCTCAGAAGACAAAAAATGCAAGACCTTCTGCATGATATTGGGCATAGGATACCCCAGAGGGATGGGGAGAGAAAGGCCCATGGCAGACCTGAGAGGGACAGAGAGGAGGAACACCAGGAACCCAGGAAACTTTGAAGCAAGCTAAGGTTAACTTGTTTCTAAAACATTTACAAAATAATGTTGAAACTGTGACTTAGAAGCATCCAGTGAAGGTGATGTCATGCTCAGGGATGATCTCTGACTTCAGAATGGACAAGGGAGAACTCTTGACAGGGAGATAAATGCTTGATGGGTGAATTGGGGTGCCAGTTTTGGGAGTAAATTAATAATAGGAAACACAGGCAAGGTAGATGAAATGCTACCTAGTAGATATTTTCTGCTGTATAAATTAAGGAGATGCTAAGGAAATGCTTTATTACACAACATATAATTAATGTGTGGGACCTTAAGCCACAGATACTACTGAGGTTAGAAAAAGAGGATTTAAAAATGGGCTAGTGTTTATAAGGATATTGAGAATCACGACGCCTTAGCTGGAATAAAACCCAGGATACATTCCAACACAAGGACACTAGTTGCACAAAGAAATTTTCTAAAAATTTATTTTACTTTAAGTCCATGTCTTATGGTTGCAGAAAGCTCACTGTGGTGAGGAGGACCCAGGTGTCAAGCAGCAACACCCTAGAAAGGCAGGCTGGTGCAGAGGTTCTTGACAGAGGTGTGGGCCAAGCACATCCACATGGATTCATGCCCCTGAATGGCTGACTGGGAGCTGCCTGCTCTTCTGTAAGGCATCAGCTATGCCAGAACCTGCCCTCTTACCTCCTCTCTAGGCACCCAAAAGCCTCCAGACGGGCACTTATCATCAAGGTCATTGAAGGGGGCCGAGGGACCATGGCATGCTGAACTGAGGTCTTGGTGCAGAAGAGAGAAACCAAGAAGGTCATGGCCACGCTGTCAGTCACATACTGCCCATACCATTTTTCTAACTCAACAGAGTTAGAGGCAAACTTCCCTTAGTAGTTAACACTGTAATTTTCCACAGTGCAATTTCTTACCTACTTCACCACATACAGTGCTGCTCAGGATTTCAGACAGTGGGTAAAGACTATATGCAGTTGCTTCTTCTGGGTTTTTTTCACGACAAAAACACATTAGAAATGTCAGTTTGGTGACATTTCTTTGCTGCTTTTCCTCCTCCTTCTCTTCTTGTACACAGTCTCTTAATGGTGTCTAGCTGGACTTTGTTTTCTGGAGTTACTGGAAGCCTCAAACGTTTATTTCTATACAGGCAATAAATAAGTACTAAACGCCCTGCAAATAACAGTAAATATTAAATCTACTAGACCACACTTTTGGAAACCTCATCAAAATGGCTTGCAGGTGGAATGCCTCTGCCATGAAGGTGGTCTGCTCTTGAAATTAAGTGCATGGATGAACAGGAAAGGAATTCATATGGCCAAGAAATGAACTCCAGAGGACTGTCACTGAAAGAGACATTCAAAAACGGATTAAAACATCAGTTTGGATGATAAGAAGTTGTGTCAACATGCACCCTGGTATAAAGATAAATTCCCTGCAGACACCTCTAGGAATACCTAAGCTTTGAACTGAAGTACAGTGGGAAGATCTTTATGTAAGCAGAACATAAAGCACCAGTGGAACTGAGAGTGGTACACCTCTGTCAGTAAGGCTGGGCTGAGAGAGGCAGGTGAGTTGCTGAAGCACAGCTTAACACTGATTTAACTGTGCTGCTCCTGCTTTCAGCCCTGAATGTCCAGCACACCAGCAGCTGCAACTCATGCTGCAGCCAAGCTGAGCCCTGAGACCAGCAGAAGAAAACCATCACAGCTGAGGATGTGCACATAACAAAAGTAGGGTTCCAACACCTGACAGAACCAGTGACTTGCACGCTGCATATACTCCCTTCAGCATTTGCCCACCACCTCCCTGGTCCCACATAACTACACAGCTTCTCTACACAGCAACTCACCTTACCTGAGAAGGTAGGAAGGTGCTCAAGTCCAAGGTGCACCCAGCACTTTGTGATTAAGTGCTCTCTAGGCAGCAGAAATAGCTGCCTAGGAATTCCCACCCAGGTCCCTCATGGCTCTGCTGGGTGCCTGAACCCTCAGCCTACGGGATGCAGCTGAAGTGGTCACACAGCACAATGCCAAGATGCCCTGGTAACCTCTTCAGTGAGGGCTTATAACATCAGGCTGACTGTCCAGCTGGAGCAACATCCCAACACACCTCAGTAGCACTCATCCAGCAGTGTCCCTGTGCTGGCTTACAACACAGCACACCTTTCCCTGACTGCTTGCTCTCAGCTGCTCTCTCCCAACACCCCAAAAGGATGATGGCTGAAAATCCCAGCAGCTGGATGTGCCTGCCCACATACCAGAGGTGGTACCTACATCCCGCCTCACTGCTCTCTATTTCTATGGACTTGGCTACACAGCTCTCAATACACCACACAACTTTCTGTGGATTATATCTCCTCTCCCAGCATTGGGACAGGGAGCCTGGGACTCTGGAGAAAGTGAAGCAAGAGCATGTCTCCATCCCCAGACCTAACCCTGCAGCAAAACTATATACAGGTCACTGTCACAGAGATATTAAAGCCCCAAAGATGGAGTTGCTGAAGAGTTTTAAACAGCGTTTTGAGACTAATGGATAGCTTCACAGGCTGAAATGTGCCAGCCTGGAGTAGATCCTCAGCATATGAAGAATCAATGACTGTAAACGAGGAGTTGAAATTGGAAGAGGCAAAGCACAGTGCAGAACTAAAAAGAAATCACTGCACAACTAATGTGATAGGAGAGGAATTGAAATGGAGAAAAGCATCCTATTTCTGTGCCCAAAACAGGTAGAAATGTGAGGAGGAGTTTTTCTTTTTAAAAAAATTATATTTTAAAGTAGTAAAAGACTTTCCATTAAAAAACATTGAGGAAAACTTTCATACAGCTATGGGGGAAAAGAAAAAGGTGACCTATGATCATGCTGCAAAGGAACTTACCTCCAAATCCGAAACACGTCACAATGATAAATGGAAAGAAGTTAAACCTCCAAATGCTATGACTATCCTCAGTTCTGTTCTGGACAGATGTTTGATGTATTGTATCTCTCTGTGACAGAGACCTGAGGGTTCAGAGGGGTTTTTTTTTATTATTTAATATTTGAGCAAAACTTGTATGGCTTGTCATGCCAGCAAGGTATTTTTTAATTAAAATGAAATGTATGTATGTGGGGTGAGCCAGAGTTTATGAGGAGCTTCTTCAGGGGGAAAATGAATCAGTCCAGGATTTTCAAGAAGGATTCAAGGCTAGGCTCGAGCTTACTAACTTGGGAGGAATGTAAATTAGAGTGTACTTACCAGGCAGGGAAACCTGGGCTGGGAGTCAGGTTCTCCAGCTGGGGAGGGCGTCCGCCCTTGCTGCTCTGCATGGCAAGCAAAGCAGGCATTTTCCAGCAACGGGGGAAATAGGAATGTGATTGTGTCTTGATGCAATCCTGTGCAATGTGTTCTAAGAACATCCTGCTTGAGCAGAGAGGTTGGACCAGATGACCCCACTCTGGTGGAGTCCCTTCCAACCTGACCCATTATGTTATTCTGTCATAACAGTACATCAAGATGTACTCAAGTTCAGCTTTCCAGCAGCAATACTCCTACACCTCAGTAGGACCAAATTGGAAGTCTTCCTATTGCCATAGTTCTTTGTTCATGAAACTTGTCTATGGGGAGGGATTCTAATCACTGAGAAATCTGACTGAGAAATGACACTACAACTGAACACAGGACTAGGATTAGAGACTGAAAAATCAGGGAGACAACCCTTTTTAAAAGGCAATTTTCTATACTCAAGCCCCAGGACACAAAAGAGATGTAATTGATAGTAAGAGCAGAAGATGAGAGGTGTAGGTTTGTTTCTTCTTACAACACTTCATAAATGCTATGTCTGTAGTTTATTTTCATATCATTCATATCAATTTTCTGAGCATGTAGTGGGATCTATTTTGTCTTATCCTGGTAGGTGAATGGTGTTCCTCAGGTTTTTTATTTTTTCTTCTTCTATTGATTTCATAATGTGATATATCTGTAATAAGTACTTGCCCTCTCTGAAATCATTCTTGATAAACAATACATATGAATCATCATTTTTCAACCTTGTTCTGAACCATTTCAAAATTAATAGACTAATTAGTAACCTGGTAAACTATTATCATAACCATTTTTTAAAAACCAACCACTTTGGTGTGGCCAGAAATCGCTACTGAGATAATATCCATGACAGTCTTTTGCAACACCCTGCCACATCCCAAGACATGAAAGTTGCTCTGCTATGTGCTGAAGCACGCTCTTGTGGTGGGACCTAGAGTGCCAAATATGAAAGGGTGACTCACGTTCCTCGGGATCCAGAGATCCTCTCCTTGAATATTTTACATAGTTGAATCCCTAGTCAACCTGCCTAACTTGAGGTGCATTGCTCTCTCCCCACCAAAGGCAACCTGGGGTGCTTCAAGAGGTGTCCTAGTGTAGGAATGTACCTGGCCTGAACTGGGCCATAAACTCAGGTGCTGGGCAGAGGCACAGCAGTGCTACTCCAACTTCAATAGAGATAAATTTGGCTGGCTTTTTCTGCTCTTGCAGTGCTTGGTATCTTCCTCCTGGTACTATACAGACACCCAGTCCCTATCCTAGCTTTTCCAATCCATCTGGAGCTTTAAATCTTCAGCAACACTAGCGTCTGCATTAATGCAATGCCATGGAAGGATTTTTAATACTGCCAAAGCCGGATGACAGCCACTGGGTTATGATCCTACACCCAGCTTCATCTTCAGTCTCTCCCCTCTACCCAGGGTGTTAACCAGATTATATTTCTATCCCTCTTGCGCAAGACGAATATTTCTAAACTGGCTATCCCAGTCTTACAGTCTGCAGCACTATCTTTGTCCGCAGCATGAATATTTTTATTTAGCATCCCATCCTCCAGGAGTGACTTTTCTTTACCCTCTCCTAAGCAGCAACTTCTCTCAAGGTGTCCTTCCCTACTACACTTTCTCAGTTACTCACCTTTAAATCTATTTGCAGGTGGACAAGGGGGAGCTCCCTTCAGGTGGTGCCTGCTTACCACTCTTGGGTGCACCTCTTGGTGCCACAATTATTTTATGCACACACCTTCCACCTTCACATGGAGCCAAAACCCTCCCACCAGCCCTATCGCCTTTCCACAGGAACAGCAGCATCAAGGGCTTGATGAAACATGAGTTCTGCCTCCATCCCATTGTGCTCAAGCCATCACAGAACCACCAGCTTTCTGGTAATGTCCTTCACGTTGGCATGGTGCAGGACAGGAACCGGTTTCACCCTCGTGTTGCTGAAAGCCTAGCACGCCTCAGTAGTGACACCCCATGTGCCACGGCAAGTCTTTCTGAAAAGTTTTACATTTTTTGCCATTATTTTGCCAGCTGGCTTCTTGGTAGCAAATTGAGCAGGAAATTGCATTTTTTCTCCTCCAATATGTTTAACCCATTTAATCAGGCTGCAACACATTTATGGTATTTTCTGTGGGCTTAAAAAAATTTCTAGCTGTTGTGTCTACAAAATAAAGAAATCATCCTTTCTCAATATACCAGCTGGTTTTTCCCATGTAATCTGTCTTTCTCTTGATGTAACCAACAAATTTCTAGTATTTATATTGAAAAGTCATGCACCTAAAATTTCCTTCCTTCCTTCCCATAGCATTCTCCATGTTCCCTAGCAAGCATGTGTTGCTAACAGCAGGACTGCCATAGAGCAGAAGATAATTGCAAACTTCCCCTGTGGTCCCATGGTGGGTCTTCCTAGGGCCTGGAAGAACACAAATAGGAAGACAGATGAGACTTATAATTTTTTTCTTTCTGAATTAGACAGTGGATGTTTCAGTTTAAAGGGATTTACATGTAAGTTTAATTCCTTCTTTCCTTTCCTTCTCCATTCCTTCATTCCTTTCATAGAATGTAAACTGTGGCATCGCTAAAGGGTTTTTGCATGATGTCTGCATCTCCTTCTCCCCTCTCTTTAGGTAGATAAATCTTTCTCTTCCCACATGATGTTGAAGACCAAGATATATCTGTATGAGGCCACAAGCATTTGGACACTCACATCAGCACAAGGAGAGATTACTGAGACCATTATGCCCTTCTGGTATTGAATATGGAGAAAATAAGGATCAACAGGAGAGCACAATGCACACTTGCTGCAGACTGGCCAAAAGAAGCTCAGTATCAAGGGCTGTGGAGGTGTTGAGGTGCCACCTGGGTTACCAACTCAATTACTCAGCTCAGCTGGAGAGAAAAGGCATGGCAAAGAAGGTGGCATCTGTGTTTTTGAGTCCTCAAAGGCTGTCTGTGGAGAAGGTAAACTCTTTTGGGACCTACTTTAAACCCGGCACGTTGCATACCCATTGTTGACCAGAGGAAAAATAAATGGTGTTAGTACACTGTGGAACACTTCAAAGTGAGCTTAATTAATATATAAATACAGCCAGGATACATATGGAGAAATATTTTACTTTTTCTAGAGTTTTTAGTTTTTTGTTGTGTTTGTAAATCAGTCCATTTGCATGTCAAAGTGCAGTTGTGGCACCAATGTCACCAAGCCCCATGACTATCACACAAACAAAGAGGTAAATATGGGTTTTCTCCCTGACGACTGACACCTTAAGGGTTATAGCTCAGCATCTGAGAGCAGTAGGTCATTTGACATGTTTAACACCAAAGAAATGTCCCTCATGGTGTTACAACATTGGTTTTAAGGCTCTTAATTACAGTTCCATCAGACCCAGGAGCAAGGGTTTCATATCTTCCATCAGCTGAAGGAGTCTTCCTGACTGCAGCAGTGTCTTCAAGAGAGATAACTGAGCTGAGTGTGGTCTGGATGTGGTCGCTGGGAGAGCAGCACTGTATTATTCATAGGAATATGGCAGGTATGCAAACTCCTGTTGAGTTTCCAAATTGCATTCATCTTTTCCAAGAAGTAGTCCTGGCATTTTTTTCATGCATAGAGGAAAGGTGCTCCCATAAAGCAGATCAAAGGGAAATGGGAGCTTACCAGTCAGAGGAAAGATCCTTTCCTTCTTTGTGCCCTGTCAGCATAGGAAAAAGTGACAAACGAGTTCCCTCATTTCCCATGGCAAGGTAGGCAAAGCACAGCGCCTGACAGACACCATATCAAAGGGACGAGCCACGAGGTTAGCATGAGGCACTGCTCCGTGTCACAAGCACTGCTCAGCCACCTCTGCCCCAGCGGCACTTGCTCACCAGGTATTATCTTCCAACAATTTACTTCCATGGGTTTCAATGGGAAGCACTAAGACACTCTCTTTCAGGAAGAAGAAAAGGGGATCAAGTAAATAAAGAGGCTAAATTACCTGAATGCAACAAGAAGAAATATGAAAGGATGAACTTAAGAGTCTGTGTGGTGTGCTGGGTTCTGTCATGAGACAACACCGCTGCTGGCAGTGGGAGGCCAAAGCAGCACCTTTAAGCTCAGAGAGGCTGCTGAAGACTGGGACAATGGTACTCTCTGTGGAGCCAAGAGAATTCTGATAAGTATCAAGATGAAAATCACCATGTTTTGGTGCTGGTATTTTTTATCTCCTAATTTTGAAGACAAATGCTGCAATTAAAAACTGTATTTTCTGCAATAGTTAAGAATAAAAAGTGGAAATGGGGAAGAAAAGGTGAAGCAAAAGAAAGAATTTTGACACCAGAAGCAGACAGGGTAAGATATTTTCCTCCCCATTTTTTCCTGCAAGCATAGGCAGCTCCAGCCAGGACAGGTCACCAAGAAACGTTGTAGCTGGTAAAAGACACCCAGATCCATTAGAAAGTCTTTACAAGATTGAGTCTTTATTCCCCGTGCTGGGTCAATTACAGTGGCCATGGCCAAGCCTGCAGCTCCCTGGAAGAACACATTCCACTGTGAAGCCAGTCTTTGTAAAGTGTTCCCATGTAAACAGCTGCCTCACCAGTAGGTAGATGCTGGGCACCAGGGAGCCAGGAAACCAGGACAAGAGATGAGTAGGAGCATATCAAAGACAATTACGTGCAATTAGCTTTTTTCCCTGGGTTTTCTCTTCCTCAACCTGCAATGGAAAAAATCCTGAGAGATCGTGGATGGAGCACAAAAAAATGGATAAAGGAGAGGACTTAATTTTTGGGGTCTTGAATTTTTAATAGTGTGCCCCAAAGAAACCATTGCCCATGCAGCCAAATACTATCTGCAGTGACTAATAAAGGCAGGAATCACAGCACAAACCCCCATAGCCTAACTTAGCATCTATCTAAGCTAGTGAACAAGCAGATGCTTTAGCTTTCTCCACCCAGGAGGCTGAAATTCCCCTCGTGAAGAGCCTTCTAACATTAATTGCAGAGACACAACCTGCCTTTTTATAAAACAAATTAATAATTTCCTTAATCCATCATCAGGAAATGGAAGGCTTTGATGCTTTAATTCCTTTCCTGTGACCATGGCAACAACAAAAAGGAGTGTGGGGGGAATGTTAATTTTCTCATCCATGAGAATTTTGGCAAATAGTATGTTAGCATTCTTTGCCTGTAAGTGAGTCTTTGCTGTAGAGGAGTCCAGAGAATTACACAAAAGGCAGGTAACAAAGTCATGTGCCTCGGACATAATGGTACAATGATGAGAGGGAAGATGGAGCTAGACTTCAGCAGCATCACTCAGGGCAGAAAATGCAGAGAGGCTCTAGCACCATGATTATTCAGCCCAGTCTTGTCATCCTTCATGGACAAAACCCAGCTCACCACAGTGTTGTGCTGGGGGCATTGAAGCCCACTGACACTCAGAAAGTGGACCTGTTAAAATTAGCATGGGTTGACCTTCTCTAAAAAAGAATCAGAACAAGAGGACATAATTCTTAGTCTGCAGTATAGGTAATTATAGCATTAAACTTGGTCATTGCATAGAAGTTCAGTGTATGTGTGTGCAAGTATATAAATACAGGTCTACATTCATACCTGCACATCTCACATATCCATACCTCACAGTCTAGTGTATGCTTGCACACACACCACCAGCTCTGAAACAGGTCTCTAGTACCCAGATGGCAAATCCTTTTTATGTCATGCACAACTTGCAGATGCATGAGTAAACACTCTTTCCCCTTGAAGACACTTGGCCTCATTTATATGGTCCCTGAAGATCAGTCTGATGTGTGCCACACCCTGCAGTACTTAGGAGGCTGCTAGCCCTCATGGGCCAAAGACATGCTGGGGAGCACACGCACCAAAAAGAGTGGCTGATTGCAGCACAGAGCTCACACCTTCTAACTTACTGGTATAGACGAGACCTCCACTTCTTTTCCTTAGGAGCACAAGCTCACCCTCCATGCACACAGTCTTTTAGAAATCTGGTCAGTTGGAGCAATCCAGAGTACACTCACAACAGCCAGGGCTAAAAAAACCCATGAGGTTTGCATACAAAAATGCTCACAGAGCTGATAGTAAATGCAGCTCCGCTGCTGGAGCTTCCACTGGTTACTCTGCATCAAGGAGAGGCTGGATTCCTAGCGTGTGAATCAGGCTGCATGGTCTGAGGGAGGCTGATTCACCCAAGTTTGACTATGCTGGAACTGATAGAGCCAAGGCTTTGCGTAAGTGAAGGTATCAAAGCAAGGATCTAACATACATAATCCTCAAACTCAGAGCACGTCCGGTTGAGAGGAGTCTGCATTCAGCTGCTCTAAGGAGCTCGTGTCTCGAGGTCCTTGACTGACACAGGAGCCATGGGCTGCCTGGTCTGCTTGGAGGAGATGCTGCCCCAGCACTTGCACTCTTTTGCACCTTGGAAGTACAGTCTGTGCTAACACTGCTAGCACACACTTGTCTGTCCAGTGGCTAAGGCACTGACAGCATAGTAAATGCTGAATAACATCTACTTCACCAGTATTAAATAAAACAGTGTTTTGACTTCATGGCTGCTGAGGGAATACTCTGTGATTTCAGGTAGGCACAGAAATCTAGTGCCAAGCTTTGAATGGGCCAAGAAGTGCCTTAAGGGCACATCTGTATTCAACACTGATCACTCTCTGACCGTCTCTGTGAATGTCAGGCGTAGCTGGTGACAAAGGGTGGGACACTTCCCTTCTCTGGAGAGCAAACCTCATTTGCTCAGTCTTTGATTGTCCGTGGCAAGACTTAGCCAGTAGGCATCGTGAAAGTAAATTTTACTAGCTTCATGAAGCAGGCCTCTTGAAGTAAGAGCCTGTGCAATCAAAGGAGAAGAGTGCCTTTCAAAGGCACTGAGCTTATTCAGCTTCTCTGCAGAGTTTCCTCACCAGCAGGATGCCTCACCAAGGATCATGTCCTCCACAAATCTATGGTTTCTCCAGACAGCTTCTGTCTGTTGCATTTTTCTGGATCATTAAAACCCAAGGCAGCACGTTGCCAACAGCACTGAGAAATAAAAATGGCAAACAGTTGCTCCAATGCTGTGTTTCATAAGGGGTGAGAAATTTCCAAAATTCTTCACCAGTCCTGAACTAACGTGAGTTTTTACGTTCAAAGAGTAAGAAAAGTTGATCAAAAAAGTTTTGCAGCTCTCAGGGAACCAGAGATACAGAATGGCCCAAAATCATACAGTTCAGACTGTATGATCATACTGGTTGCACTCTCAACCAGTACTGCAACCTGAAGAGGGTTTTCTCTCTGAAATACGAATACCTGTATGGTATTAAGGTACCTGAAAGGGGTTTAGTGATTCTGACATTGTGAGCTGAACTTCCCACAACAGAATTATAATTAAATACATTTAACTTTCACTGTGTGCTTAGTCTGTATTTCTTGACATTCGTGTAGACCCATTTAACCTTCAGGGAATATTTATTCACTGAAGATGGCTAGTGGCTAACTGATCCCACTTCAGCTTAATACCTTGCCTTTTGTACTACCTTCCAACTCCAAAACCCAGATGTACAAGAGTATGCAGGTACCCCTCTGCCAGCATAAATCCTAAATGAAGAAGAGTTGGAGCATCTCTACCAGCTGTCATTTAGATGTCTATTTCAAAATTCAGGGTGCCTATAAGAAGATGGACAAGCCAGTCTTGGACACCCAAAATTCATTGGGAGAGTCAACTAGAGTTATGGATTAGAAATGCCCTTTGAGCGCCTGCAGTGCAGAGTGTGGGTCTGCTTAAGGCAGGGTTGTTTACAGTGAGGTCTCACTGCATTGTCATGGTTTTGTGAGGTGTAAACAGGGAATAAGGGTACTTACAGGAGCCAGTGGCAATCTCTTTGGCTGCATGGGTAGAGCTGATGCACCTTGTAGTTTAGGGAAAACGAATGTTCTCAGGAGGACAGAGAGAGGCACAGATGTATATTTTGTTTACTGTTAGGGATATTAGTTTTAGCACATGCGTGTGTGTGGGCTTAGAGGATTAAGCATGCTTGTGTATTGACGGTCAATACTATTTGCATTTTATCATGTGTAAATGATACTAACACAGAAGTTATGATGCAATGCGTAGCAAGTTTCATTATCCCTCATTAAAGCAGCTCTCTCTTGCAAGTGCAAATGTACTGGAAGGCTGACCTAAATGTAGAAGAAGCTGAATGCTGATCCTTATCTTAATGAACAAATACAATTATCCAAGTGTAAGAGTGTCAGGTATTGAAATGATCCTCTATAGTACCTTCTTTCTTTTATTTCTCTGCCGTGAGCATCTCCTGATGATATCAGACCAGCATCTCATCACAGCACCTGGCAAAAATTACCTGAGGGTCCATGAAGTATCATATCTGGCCAGTCAGTCCAGGCCCAGGGTAACCAGCCATTCCTCCTGTGGCTGGACTTCCTCAGATGCACACTTAGACGTGCAGGACATCCTGGGGAAGGTTTCTATTTCATGCCTTTCAGCTTTTCTGACTGTCTCAAGGAGCTGACAAAAGCCTCAGTTCCCTCTCCCAGAGCTGGTGTTCCTTGAAATGATTGCTCCACTGGCAATTTATGACAATGAAGATATGAATGAAGGGAGAGAACCTTTGCCATCCTTTGGGAAATTCTCTTGATAAAAGTGTGGCAAGGACAGTGACATCCTTTCTTCATTTTGGTTGCTGATCTCCTTTGATTTGTAGTATCTACAGCAATAAACAAAAGATTTTCATCTTTCATGGCAACCCCTACTGATGAGGTGGCCTCCTTCCCCCTAGGAGTGAGGTTTCTGCCTAGAAAAAGGGAAAATAATAGAGTTCCATAGATGGAGTGCTTTAAAGCCAGGTTACACACAATCATAGAACAGTTTGAGTTGTAAGTGACCATTAAAGCCCATCTAGTTCAACCTTGAACCATGTAGTTCATGCCTGCAAGACATAGGGACATTTCAACCAGATCAGGTTACTCAGAGCCTCATCCAATCTGGCCTTGAATGTTTCCAAGGATGGGACCTCTACCACTGCCCTCTCTGGACTATCTGTTCCAGTGTTGCACCACTCTCATTGTAAAATTTTCTTCCTTCTGTCCAGTGTAAATCTACCCTGTTTCACTTTAAAATCATTACACCGTGTCCTATCGCAACACACCCTACAAAAATGTTTGTCCCCATCTCTCTTATAAACCTCACCGAAGTACCAAAAGATCACAGTAAGTTCTCCCTGGGGCTTTCTCTTCTCCAAGTGGAATAACCCAAACTTCTTCATAGAAGTGCTCCAGACCTCTGATCATCTTCGTGGCCTTCCTCTGGACTGACTTCAGTAGGTCCATGACCTTCTTTGGAGGCCCCAGAGCTGGACACAGGTGGGGCCTCACCAAAGAGGAGTAGATGGGGAGAATCCACTCCCTCACCCTCCTGTCCATGCTCCTTTGGATCCAGCCCAGGATATGGTTGGCCTTCATGGCTGTGAGCACACATTGCCAGGACATGTCCAGCCTCTCATCCACCAGCACCTCAAAGTCCTTTTTGGCAGGGCTGCTCTCTATCTCTCCATCTACCAGACCATGTTTTTCCTGGAATATTTGTCCTGAAATTCCTGCTGTCTGGAATCATCTCCCTGTCCTCCATATGCCTCAGGACAGCTAGGAGGATCTGCTACATGACTTTCCCAGGCACAGAGGCAAGGCTGACAGCTTAGTAATTCCCAGGATGTTCCTTTCCACCCTTTTAAAAAATGAGTGCAGTATTTCCCTACTTCCAGGGGCTTCCCTTCCCCAGGGACTTCACCCAGCTACCATGATTTTTCAAATATCATGGAAAGAGATATAAAGAGATATATGGATATATGGATAATTGCACCACTGAGTACAAGTTTTAAGAGTTGATGCTGCTCCAGACTTGACTCCATTGATTAATAGGCACCATGTGCAACACATTTATATTTTGGGACACAGGGACTTCTCTCCCCTCAGTTAGGGCAAGGGACATCTTGCTTCATCAGAGAAATGGAAACTTGAATCTTTGTGTGATCCTGCATCAAAGAGACATCTGGGACTGTCTGGGCTTTTCCAGCCAAAGAGCTACATGAGAATTGATTGCCAAAACTATTTCAAATGAGTATTCAGAGTGCAATGATTAAGACTACTTGTGGACATTTATTTCTAGTCTAAAGTCTTCTAAGGTTTTCAAAGCAACAAAAATAGTTTTACCTGCTTATGCAATTACATAAGCATATCCCTCTTGATGTAGCCTCTATCCCCAGTATTTTTTCAGAGAAGCAAGTAATTTCACCTGGATTTGACAAGCCGATTTAAGGAGAGAATTTAAGGTTAAATTCAGGAGAGGTTTGGGCACTGACTTTTAGGTGATCTGGCCTCCAGCATCTCATGAGCCACACTCAGAATCCCTGTGTGGCTGATGGTGGAATTTGGGTGCTTCAAGACTTGAACATGACAGAGCTGGCAGGATACAGTGGGATCTTCTTGAAAGGAGCATGCAGCTGCTTACATTGAAGCAACAGGAAAAGTGGAGGACAAGGGTGTATCTGCAATTCTCTCTTGCACTAAAAGCCCCTTGAGGCTGGAGTGAAGCAATCCTGTCTGCCTGGGATCCATTGTCTGGAATCTTCTCCTGGAGATTGGTACCTACGCCCTTTCTTTCAAAAGACTCCACACAGATCAGTCTTTTAAAAACAAAGCAGGAAGAAGAAAAGGTGGTGATAGCTTTTATTATATAATGCCTCGGTATTCAAAGTATATGCTGAGGAAGTGGGAGGCCCGGGTTCCTCTCCCGCCTCAGCCCGAGGGGCCCAAACCCACATCTCCCACATCCCATGAGAGTGCCCCAACAACCAGGCTGGAGGCTACCTTGGGCGGAGAAGCCTCCTCCACCCCTGCTTTGAAACTGCCACACTCTGCAGCCAGGAATGTCGGACTCGGCAGGGCGGAGGGGCTGCGAGGGAGAGCGAGGAGGGAGCGTGGCCGAATGCCGAAACCTCACTCAGAGGCCGGCACCAGGGAGTGGGGAGCCCCGGGCTGCCTCCTCACTGCCCTGGCAATTGTTATCCTGGGAGCTTTACACGCTGACTCCGGGCTCTGGAATCCAAACTCCTCCTTTCTCCTTGGCATCATGACTCTACGAAAGGCTTTTAGCAAGGGCTTTTAGCACTGCATCCTTGCCCCTGGGGGCACTTTCCTGGGAGGCTGTGGGAAGGGGCCTCATTTGCCCCTGTTCCGCTGGCACTGAGGGCTCTCTCACGTCTTTTGGAGCAGCCCTCTGGAGCTGGAGCTGCCGCCGTGCTGCGTGGGCAGGGGCCTGGAGCAGCTACCAGGGCCCACCAAGCCCCTACACAAGTGAAATCCTTGTTTTCTCCATGCCAGGCAGGCCCCAGCAGGCACGAGGCACCAAGCTGCCAGTTTTGGCAGCCCTGGAGACCCCAAGGAATGTGGTTCTGGGCACCCGGGTGAGCTTCAAGGTAAAGAGGCAGGTGTTTCAAGGCTTTCCAGACAACTACAGGGTTAAGTAGAAGCAGAGTTGCGTTTTCCAGACCAGCTGCTGGAACACATGGATTTCAACCCAGTTTATACCCTTCAGTTTTGATCTTACCTACAGCAGAGGTTTCTTTCTTTCCAAGCAGGCACACTGGGTGGCAGATGGAATTAATGTCCCCTCCCTGATGCTAGACAATAAATCAGCTCCTCACTAAAATTTGGGATTAAGAATCGCCCAGAGAAATCAAAGTGGGAAATCAAGCACTTTCCTCAACTTCAAGGCAACGGATGAGAGAAAAGGGACACACTCATCTTGAATCACTCAGATATGATGAATTCATGTTAAAACTCTAACATTGCTGATACTTCTTCCAATCTAAGATCAACTTTCCCAGTCAAAAAAAGAAAAAAAATAAAGAAAGAAAAGAAAAAAGAAAAAAGGAATTTTGCAAACAATTTAACAGCAGGGGCCAGTCTTTCTTACAGTTCCCTCAGCATGGGCAAATGGAAGTCCTGAACAGCTACGAACAGTAGCCACAATTTCAGTAACAGGGCAAAAATATCCTGTGAGCTTGGCAGCCATCATGAGCCAAGAAGTCATGAAAAGGCATATTACAGTTAGCAATATCAGATAGAAGTCTGCCTCAGTATCAGTTCCAGGGAAAAGTTGAACTGATAATCACTTATTTAGGAAAAAAAAAAAAA
>VXAC01003946.1:152769-301412 GCA_013399225.1 Rhipidura dahli
TAAAAAAAAAAAAAAAAAAAAAAAAAAAAAAAAAAGGAGCTGGAAGGAAAAGCAGATTTTCTGGTAAATCCGTGACAACAGCATCGGCAGCTCCAACTGGTTTGTTGCCCATTTCTTTTGGCATCCAGTCATCTCCCAAAGATCTACATGTCCCTATTAAGTATTCCATTTGGCTGCAGCAAAGGCATCCCCATTAGCCAGTTACCCAGCCCATTAGGAGGTCCCCCTAAGCACTGTGGGCTGTTACACCTTCCTTGCAGAGCATCCATGACCTCTGCAGGGTCCAGCACGTGTCCTGAAAAGCAGAAAAGAACAATTTTTTTCTGCAAGATGGAGACCTCTGAGGGGAACCCCACTGTTGATTCCTTTATGCTCTAGGAAGCTCTCCCTAAACATTTCTCCTTTCTTGAGGGCTTCTCCTCCTCCAAACTAAGCCAGATTACTCAAACGGGGCAGAGGCACAGTCAGCTGGAGCACTTGTAAGGACAACCCTGCGGGGAACAGGCTTCGGCCATGCCTGGCACAGGATAAACACCTGCTCTTGCTCACCAGCAGCACTCAGCCTTTCACTTTCTGCTTTCAGCAACTTGAACTGGTTCTGCACAGAGCCTGTTGCAACTTCTTACACGCACAGAAATGCACAAAGAACCTAGGCAGGTAAAACCTGTGCAGGGAGACTCCTGCCAGCCCTGCTCCATCCTAGCAGACTGCAGGCATATTGCTGCTCTCTACGTCCTTTTGGCATGTGCAGAGGCATCTTCCTGCTCCCCCAAGCCCACAATGGTCTCTGTCACTTACTGCTGGAAAAAGAAGCAAAGACTTTTCCATAAAACTATTTGAAAAATGCAGATTGCCTTCCCTTCTGTGTTGATGTGTATGCATAATGTGACACACCATTCAAGTAAATCTAGTTTTATTGACAGGGATACACACAGAAATGAACAGGTACATACTCACCTGAAACCAGATGAAAACAAAATTTTTATTTGTAGGTATGGACATTTATACCAACCGATACAGAGAAAACACTATGTATTTTCTCTGATGTATTATGAATATAAAATCAACAAACATTAACCACATCCATAAATGTGTGATCTACACAGAACGCTTAAAAGTAATTGCAAAAGGATTTGTTGAGTAATTCCAGAAAAAAAAAAAAAGAGAGATTGTCAGGAGGCGACCTGGTTGTGGGAAGAGGCACTTAATTCACTGCATGAATGACTCACGGTGAATTACTTGCATAACTCCACTCAAGAAAATCACTACTCTGCAAAAGTGCATACATGTTAAATCAACCAAAACACAGAGCGGTCCATATTCTTGGTACAATGCTGCCTTCCTGCTGGTACAGAATGAGGAAAAATCCTCTCAGCTGGGCAGGGAGGGGGTGAAATCCTCTTTTTTGGTATCCTGGCAATGTTTTCAAGAGACAGTTCAACAGCGCTCACTTGTCCTATTCATGCTTGGCACTTACGTTGAAAAGAAAATCTAGGCCTGTAATATTCAAGAACAAGCTCTTGTTGACGTTGAAACTTTGACTAATAAATTTGAAGCTGCATTTCCCACCCAACTCAATTTAATGCCATAAGATAATTAAATGGAAAATAGCTCCATGAAGAAGGTCAGCTGGCATGAACATTAGCAAGATTTGCTTTTTTCAGAATACTCAGGGTAAATAACTCCTTCCTTTATTTGCTATCTGTGCTTGAACTATGAGGTACAAAGCTTACTGGAACTAAACAAAGGGAACTATTTCTCACTGTTCCACCTCACTTTAAGTCTCCATAGCAATAAAATATATCCAAAAAAATATCCAAACCTGAAAAACAGAAAGAGAGAAAAGGGGAGAAAAAGAAAAAAGCATCACAGCTCTTTTTAAGTCTCATGTGCCTGACACAATCCATCAGCCATACTTCAGGCACCATATTCAGATGTTAGTGTGAGCAGGTGATACATACCCTCTTGGCTGCAGCACAATGATTTAAACTGCATAAGCTGGGAGCTTTTTCTCTGGGTATAGTGAATGCAGAAACTCAGCTAGTATTCCAGAGCCCTTCTGTTAGGAGCTTTATTGATTCCAACAACAGCTTGGTCTGTAGGGAGACTCACTGCCCATATACTGGAGGAGGAGCATCTGCAGTAGGAACAGCTGGGCACAGAGAGCATCCCATCCAGAGCAGAGCTCCACATGGTAGTGATGGTGCTCAGGGCAGCAGAGTCCTTGGAGAGGCAAGAAAATTTGTTGAGTTTGCTTTGGTACAGCTGCCCAGCAGCTGAAGCACTGACTGCAGAGAGCAGACCTGTCAGACCTGTGTGGTGGCAGCTGCAGCCTGGGCCACCACTGCCCCATTGGGGCCACAGAGCAGGTGAACACAAGCAAATGGATCCTGCTGCCCAGCAACATCCCAGCTATGCTGACAGAAAGGAATAGAAGCCCCAGCTCCTCCTGGTGTTTCTACAGGTGATCGTTGAATAAAAGGCATAAATACTCCCTGGAACTTGGACTTGAATCTAGTGATTTTCCTTTGTCCTGGTGGAAACAATCCCCCATGTCACTCACTGATGGCAAACATTCCCATCAAAAAGATCCTCAATACTATGTTTTGGTTATGCGCTAGATGGGAAGCTCCAAGCAACTCGGCCTAAGAAAAGCCTACAACACTCAAAAGTATGCTCTAAAAACCAGGGTACCCCATGCAGGAGAGGGGCAAGAGTTCTGGTGCAGCTTTTAACTCATGTGTTTGAAGACATCGAGTATGATCCCAGTACTCTGTGCTGAGCCCAGGAACTTAAAAGTAGGCTGTGCCCTGGCTCCTGAATGGCAGTGGGACTACCTCCAGTTTCTCCTCAAGGCTATTGTACTTTTCAGCATGTGCTGGGTCCATGGCTAAGTTCCCTAGAGAATTTTGTATCTCAGAACAGATGAAGCTATTGATTCCAGGCCCATTTGGGAGTTAAGTGGTGCCAAGGTGCAGACAGTGAAAACCCGATTTCATACATCAGAGTATGGCCCTGATTTTCTGTACATTAATACTGCTCCAAATCCATGAACCAGCTTTAAATAGCGAGTTTGTGAAATTCATGCTTGTTTTGTGAGCAGATTCCTAAAAAGCATCTTTGGCTTTGCTACTTATCAGCAGCTCTCCTTCAGGCAAGGGAACAAATCTCCCACTTCTAAAAGAGAACCGCTGTATTAACATGGGAGCACGTGCATTTGGCAAGCACTTGCTCTGGGAGGATATAGCTCCAGATGGATATTGCCCATCCCACAGGCGACTTGTGCTGTGACAACCCAAGCCAAACTCACTTACAGGCAACAAAGACAGCTGCAGTGGTTGTGAGGTAGACTTTTGGTAGAAACACGAGAAATTCTTAACACATATTCCATGGTATAAAAGGACAGGTGATAATTCATACTGCACAGGGTGCTGCAACTTGCTGCGCTGGGGGATTACTGACAAATGCACAATGCATCCTGTACTCAAAAACCTGCATCAAAATAGCACAGTGAAGTACTTGAGACAGTTGGAAGACAGGGAGAAATTCTGCATGGTTTTCAGAAAAAAGCAGTTTACGAGTGTCTCGCCAAATTAAGCAACAAACTCATCGGCAGAAGTACAGGACTAAGAAGTAACACCAGATTTTGGAGTTATGCTGCTAACCCACCTCACTTCTGTCCACTGACCTTCCACATTTCCACTGTCCAGCTCCGTGAGCTTGCCAGCTGCTTTGGGCAGAGACCATATCCCATCTGCACTGGTGCAACTTTAGCAGGTCTTCCACCACAATTTCTTAAAATCTATTTGCAATACTTTTTAACAATTAAAGCAAAAATCTTAGTAATGTGATCTGAGAGATCCTGGACAGGAGACACCTGGTAAAACCAAGCTGGCATGTATTACTGTGTTTTGTACCTCCAAGTGGAGGATTTTCAGCTTTTGGGGCTACTGATGCCACCGAGAGGTGTTTGGAGATGTCAGACGTGTCCTGACTTAGCTCAGCCCAAAACTTCTGCCTTCAGCCACACATCTGCAAAGACAACAGACTTAGGCTGCTTCTGAGAAATGCCTTTTATTGTACTGACAGCAGTTGTCACGTGAACGTCCACAAAAGAAATAATTCCATAGCAATACCAAAATCAAATTATTACAACAAATGCAAGAACCAAACCAAAACAAAACCACAGTTAAAATGATGAAAAAGCAGCGCGCTGTTACACAATGTAAAACATACAGAGAAAGCCACATCTTCTGCAAAACTGTCATGCTCATCACCATCACAGGAAAGAAGTGATTTCAAGTCTTTCTTCCCCCTTCCAAAAAAAAGAGGCCAACTTTGAAGTGAGATATTTCAAAGGGTCATATTAACAAAAAAAGCAGCATTTCTTTTGATTGTTTTTGCAATCTTATTTCACACATGTATTGGGAAGGCTAAAAGAAACTATCAACATTACTTAAGCAACCAGAATTACTGAGCCTGGTCAGAAGGTCCTCCCTCTTCCAAAGGGCAGTTCAAATGGCATCACAGAAGATTATGCCCATCTGGCAAATGGTGCAGTTCACTAAAGAGAATTTTCTGTCCTTAAAACAAGCAAATAAGCAAAACATGAAATATCCTATCCTGGTGAACTGTGGCTTTGAAAATGCCAACGTGCTTTGTTGGCTCACAGTGGTGAGGAGCAAAGACAGACCAAAACAAATGTGTGAAAAACAATTCTTGAGATCAGAAGTAGAGGCTGTTCCTAGATTTTTACACCAAAGAAACAACAGTTCTGTAACTGATGATTTTCAGTATTACTGTATAAAATTATATTTATTAGAAATAAGACTCTGGAATACTTTAAGGCACCTCATGGCGAAGAAATATTTTAAAGGCTTGAATAACTCAAGAGACTCAGTTCTTTTTCCAAGATCCCCAGTAAGGAGTGCAACTTAGAGTAACCTTCTTTGCTACTTCCAAGCAAAGCACAATGTTTTTCAAGGTGGAAGTTTAGAACTACTTACATTTTTCTTTATTAGGAAACATAAAACACCTTGCTGGAAAGATAACGTGTTCATTTAACAGACAAAGACTTTCACCACACAAAGGTCTTTTTCTTCCCCTGATCTGAATTCTGCCATTCAGGTACACTGCACCTTTTTACCCCACTGAAATGAAATGTGCCAGTCAACTCAATCAGCATCTGAACAAAACAGCTATCAACAATACCAACAAAAGAATCTAAAAAACAATTTCCTGAATAAAGTATTTTTGTAGCTTTAAATCAAAAAGATGAAATAATGCCAATGACAGACATGAATGACTTGTTATCATTTGTTCTACTCAGCAATTTATGGATTTCGAGTGTGATTTTGTTAAAAATTTGTTTTGTCTTATATTGATATTTGATACCTACAGCAAGTAGTGTCCTGCCAAAACACGTGAAGAAGCAGAATCAGCATTTTCAGAGATTCCTAGCATTTTTGTGCACATTCAAAAAGCTACAGGATCAAATTCATTCTAGCTTATAGACTGATAGCTAGATCTGTCAGGGTCTCATACCAGTGAGTCTGCAGCAGCCAGCGTTTTGGAGTTCTGCTCTGAAATATAACTTACCATTGATTCATTTCAGAGCTGAAATGAACTAAAACTGTAATTATACCCTTGGTATACGCGTGATCTCCTTGGGTCTGATAAAAAAATACAAACTCAAGGTTTTTTGTATGGCCAGGAGAACTTACTATTCTCTTAGAGTATTTAAAAGTCTCTGTATTATACATCACATTTCCTCTTTTATAAGAACTGTTTAGGAACAAGAAGAATTCCATATTGTGAAACACAGACTCTGAATATATTCACATTGCTCAAAGAAAGAGGAACAAAGGAGCTCAAACTCACAACTCCATGAAGTGCACTGCCTTGGAGCGCAAAACAGAGCTGGTCAGCTCAGCCTAGCTCTGTTTTGCACCACTCCAACCAGCTCTTTCCATGGCAAAGCTTAAGCAGAGTTTGGACATGGATCCATGGATCCTTGCCAAAAGGTAGTTATGGACAAGGCCGTGAGGTGGAACTTCCTTTGTGCTATGCAGTCCCCCAGCATTACCCAACATGACTTCTCACATTTAAACCTCACATCTTCACATACCTGTGCAATGCAACCACTACTCACCAATTTCATTGCTTCAGAATTCTTGCCACTATTCAGGAATACAAGCCACAGAACACACAGGATGGTAACTGTATGCTGGGACATTGCCTAAGTGGACTGCAGAAGCTCAGAGAAGGGCCAAGCAATACAAAAAGTGGATGTGGCTGGTGTGCTCTCAGAGGGATCTGCCGTAAGCACTGCTTACAGGAGCACATCTGTGCCACGTGGCTTGGTGGCTGCTAGCTGCCCCTGGCTGGCCAATATTTATCACCACAGGTAGCACAAACCTCGTGCTGCACACTGTGTGAAGTTCAGTTCCATTGATCTCAGTGGAACCTGCTGCAATGTAGGGTGCTAAATACTGCAAAAGTGTTAGGACATGCCAAAAAAAGGCTAGGGACAAAAGCATCTCATTTTGTAACTCCCATAAATGATTTCTAACCATGTAAGAGGATGTTACCAGCAAGCACCAATGCCTGATGTTTGTTCCACAAGCTCCAAAAGCCAGCTCAGAAAGCTGGCTGGTGGCTCTGCAGACACAATCCTCTCCTGGAATCTCACAGCAGGACAGCAAGCCCCAGTGCAGGGAGGATGCTGCAACAGGGGAACAAGGATTCTGCCTCTCACCATTGGGCTGGCTCCAAGCAGGAAAACATCCAAGATGAGTGACTGTGCTGAGACACAGGCTTTGGCCTCAATTTACTTCTCAGTAAGAAATTATTCTGGTAGAATAAGAAATTATATTCTGGTAGGACTACTTGAAATGAGAAACATTCATGTTTGCTTTACTTTTAGACCACTGGATGAACATTGGGTAATAACACGTGTTTGGAACTACAAAGGCAATAGCAAGCATCTTCAGTATCATTAAAAAAGCACAATATTTTCCACATCCTGAAGAAATCTGTTGCCTTTTAGTCCCTCCTGTGCCCTTTAAAAAGCGAGATGAATAGATGTACTTTCTACTGGACCTCAAAGAACGGCTCACTAAATTCGAAAAAATCTGAAGCAGCACAGCACTTGCTTGATTTGTTTCTTAAACATGGGAATAGTGTCTTTGTATTAAAGTTCTTTGCTGAATCAGGACATAACCTATGAATATTGAACCCCTCTCTCACTGCATTGCCTCTATCAGCAACAGCCACTTGAAACTACAGGTTGTATTTTCCTACCTATTCTGGCAGGATGGAAACTTCAAACAGCTGAAGTTCAACACAATGCCCGATGCAAAACTTTAAACATATTGAAGTTACATATTTTTAACATATATCTAATGAATTTGTTGTGTACCCTGCAGTTACAGCTTTGGCTTGAAGGCACAAATATTAAGGCACAATAAATGCAAATAATGTATACATTTCAATGTGTTGTGTTGAAGATAAGTTAGTACAACACAGTATTTAGGTATAATGACATGTCATTCAAACATTTCCTCAAGTTATTTTAATACCTTTTTTTCTTTGATAACCTGGGTAAAAAGAGGAATGTATGTTAAATTATTTAAATATTTCTTCAGTGCAAATGTGGTAATTTTCTTCTAAAGTACAGAAGATTGAGATTGACTTTTCAGCATTTGGATTTTAGCAAAATAAAACTAATATTTACATTCATCTTGAACAGCATTATTTGAACTGCTTATCAAAAAAATAAGTATATAGTACTTTTCTATCAAAATGAAAAAGTGTTTTTGGCTTCTTCAAGTTTTTTTTTTCCTACCAACCTGCATAGGTACTTGTGACAGGTAGAAAGACAGTTGCTCTAGACAAGTAAGTTGCATACTATCGAATCTGCTGTTCAGACAGAGCTGTCATGCTAAAGTGACAGTGAAAAAAATTTGGTTTTACTTGCTCTCAAAATATTTCTTAAAAAAAAAGGGACACATCCCAATAATTTTACTGAGCTCCAAATATGCACACTAGACCTGTTAGGTGTCCTGCACCTGTTTAAATAAAAGAGATCTCTACCACATAACTTTCAAATAAAAACTGAATCTGCCTAATTTACTTAGCAATACAAACATAATTAGTTGGAAAGAAAAACATATTGCACTGAAATTAAAGAAACAGGGATAGTAAAAATTTACTTCTCAGTATTAAATAGGAAGGATGTCCAGTGCAAAGAATCGCCCCCCTCCCTTTCCTCTCCCATTAACACTTGCAAATGTTGTCACTGAGTTTAGGTGATCTCAGGTTTACATTCTACAGAAAACAGTTAAGGCAATGAGGAATCACAGTGCAGTCTCAGTTATGCATAATCCTGAGGAAGGATCCAAAGAGGAGTCTGTGGCAAGCTGACCATTCTGAACAACTTCTGGGTAATTCTTACTGAAGTATACCTAGGAAAAATAGTGGATTCCATAAGTAATTATGCACCAAATTCCATTTAGCTTCAAACAATATTTCTGGAAATAAATATAGTAGAGACAAATACATATCTCTTAAGGAATCCCAATGGGAACTTCAGGTTAGTGGCATTCAGTAAATGTATGTCACTGAAAAATTAGTATAACTACTATATGAACTTACATTATAAAAAAATGTGAGAAAAATCCCACAGAACCTGTAGATCCCCTCAAATTTTGTTAATTCAGATGAATAGATATGTTTTATCACTTTACATTAAACTGATAAGTAAAATCATTTTACTAGCTGAAAACATGGAGATAAATTAAAAACAGGATGACAAAGAAGCTGTGAAATCTTGCGTCTGCACAAGGGTTTCTCATTTTCACACATAAAATGAGCACAATGGATTTGGATGTTAAAATCAGGTTGTAATCCCTGTATTTTACAAACTATGATTGACAACCATTGAAACTTCGAAGTATATGTATGAAATATCCCAGCGTTTAATTTGTGCTGCAGAGCAGTTATAGGGCCTATAGAAATGTGATCTCTGGATAGTGAACCACAATAATGAAAGAAGAAGCAAAAGCTTTAACAATGACTCAACCAAGCAACTTCTCTAAAACGTAAGATGATACCAAATAATAGGACAGTTCTTTGCCAAGCCTTTGAGTTCCTGAATTCTACCAATTTCTAGCTCAACTAGAAGAGATACAGGTTTCCTGATAAATGTATAATCAGAACATAAAGGAAATGAAATGCTGTCAAGTTTCACTGTTCCACAATCATCAGTTTTTAGCAGCTGTATCATATCTCTGTTCCTTGACAGATGCGCATAACAAAATGAAATAATGTCAAGACTTGTGTGCTCTTATCTAAAAATGTGTTTGGGTGAAAAAGGACTTCAAAAACAATTTTTTTTCAAAGAAGAATGTGAGAAGTTTTGTTTGAGTCTTTAAAAACAGAAAATACACTATCTTTCTGAAGCTGACATGTGTCATGAGTTAGGTCTCATAGTCAGACCGCTTTGAGTAGAGCTTATGAAACATTTCTGCAATTTATATTTAAGAGTGTTGTCAACAAAGTTCAGTTTGTTTGATAATAATGTCCTTTTCATATACATGAATACATGTATAAGACACATGGGATAAAAAAGAAATAGTCATGCTACAAAAATGGTCCTGTAAGTACCACTATCATCTTTTGTGCACACTCGCTAACGCAGTGTATATGCATCTTCACAAGTTTCAAAGAATATCAAAGTCTGATTTGAATCAACAAAAGAATTGGGATTCCTGTTAAGAGGCATTCCTCAGTAACCAGTCACAATCGGAGGCAGCAGAGGAAAGTTAATGAGGCTGCTGACTGCACACATGCTGCAGACGGCAGCCTCAGTATTCCCATCCCGTTCCCGGCTTAAAACATAAAACTTTGGCATACTTTTAATGCAGCTTTTGAATGTGATTTTTTTTTAATGGAAAGCTAATAGAAAACCTTGGCACATTACTAGAGATGTAATGAAATGGCAGCTGCTTTTCAACTGTCTCATTGCAATTCTTCCCCTGAGCCCAATCCCTCAAAATTAAATGCCCAAGTCTTTATACAAGTTTCTTCCACTGCCAACAGAGCTGCAACCTTTTTAAAAGTAATCACTGAGGTGAGATAACACCTAGTATTTTAATATTTACACATCTGTCATAGCTTTAAAGTAAAATAAAACAACCCTTATTTTTCCTTCAAAGTACTCAAAACCTGACTGACAGAAGCCCAGCCCTATCCTGATGCCACCAAAGCCTGCGAAAAGCCCCTCTCAACGCTGCCAAGAGCGGGGAGAACACACCAACTTCTGTTTATCTGAATAATTAAGCACTTTTATTTTTTTTCTTTTTTCACTGCTGATGACTATTTCTCACTTTTCCATAGGATTTTCTCCTAGCAGCTTCTTGTAAACTGAGCAAAGATAAAAAACAGTCTCAGGATATCAAGCATAACTCAGTTGCCATCAGGCTCACAGGCTGTTTAATACATACTCAGTGGTCTCCAATTTGAGTTGTGCTGTGTTGTTTTCTTTGACATTTGCACAAAAAATGGGGATACTGAGTGACCAAGTGAGCCATACAACAGCAACATGGGTCAATCTGGAAGCCTGAGCTAATGTTCCAGCAACAGCTCAGTCTTGCAATGCTTCACTAAGAGGCTCGTGAGATTTTTTTTTTTAAAATGATGTTTCTTAAATATGTTCATCTTCCCAATTTAAGATGTGTATCTCATGTAACAAATAACCTTGCTACAAAGAACAAAGCTTTTCAAAAAATATACAAAAAAACCCTCTTAATTTGCACTTAAAGGATATATGCAGAATCAATACTTTTCCAGAAAATGCATTTAAAGTTTCAGCTTTCTGAACGAAGTTTTTCCTACAAGTTTGTGTTGTGCAGGCCTACACAAAAATAAATCAAGATTCAGGTCCAAAATGCAATAAATCAAATAATCATTGCCAAAACATAGCCACATTCCAAACCATTTTACTTAGCAATCCACTGCAATGCTTTTTGAAAAGTATGTATATATGACACATTACCATTTCTTTTTATGTGCAGCATGCTGTTTTCCAAAAACAGAAAGAAAGCTGTTCTTCATAAAAACAGTTCTTAGTAACCACAGTAGGAATGTGGGAAACCAACAGCAATACATGCAACAGACTTAGCAGTGTAAAGAGAAAAGCCACTGGAAGCAGCTCTTCTGACTAAGCAACTTCTCTGCAAGTATGCGTGAAGCACAAGGGACAGCAATAACAAAACCTCTGAATTGTCCAAGTCCTCCTAACAGCAAGAATTGTAACTCTGCTTCTGGGTAGCTGCTGACTGGAGATACAGTCTCTCGATTCCCATATTTTTGGGCCGAGTGTGGATAAGCACCATGCTTTGCATTCTTGGCAGATGCTAAAGCTTGTATCTGCCTTCTAGCCTGGGAGTCAGCAAACTTTTTCATCAAACCACATTTCAGCAGAGACTGGTTCCTGGATCTCTTCCCTTCCTGTACAAAATCACATAACATTGATGTGGTAACTGCAGATGACTATATGGGCAAGTAACATCAGGCAATTATTTTTATACATTTTGAATCATCTTTGAATGCAATTGTGCAACTGAGGAGGGCTCTGGGGAAGGAAGGAGTGACAGCATGACACAGCTAAATTTCTACAGATGACAGCTGGACAGCCTCACCTCTTGCCTTTCCAAGGATCAAGCCTTAGGAAGCTGGCCTTCACTTTAAAGACAAACAATGGTCATATGAATTTGAAGCTACCCTTTTAAACATCATTTATATAACCTCCAGATTGTCATGCACATACCACAGGAAACATGGCTAACCCATTCTTTTCTAATAAGAAAATAAATGAAGCTACACTGCAGCAATGGAAGAGGACAGCACAGAACTCGTAACACATCTTAGTTCAAGACAAAGCTGTTTCCTCAGTTCTGCAATTTGTGCCACACAAGAATTTATAGTGTATGCTCTTAACTACAATGCTTTATTTGAAAAACTCTTAAAAAAATAAAATCTGAGAATATGAACAGACACAAATCTCTTCTCTAAACTTCAAAAAGTCCAATAAAATAGCATCCAGACATGAGCACACAGCCTCCATGACAGCACAGTTTTTCATCTTTTTCCAACTTGCTGGAAATGTGTCTATTTTTTTACTGGAAAATAGTCAGGCACCTGCCATTTTGTTTCCTGTCTTTATGTGTTGTTCCCTGTCTAGTGGCCTTTCGCTTCCCCAGGTAACAGTTTAGACTTTGTGTTCCCCTAGCTCTGCTCCACACATCCAGCAACTTGAAGACAGGAAAGCATGAAGGCTAAAGAGCTTTGCCTCTTGCCTGTAAAAGGCTCTCTTAGGTTGTTACCTGCTTAATACCAGTGCCTTACTTGCATGCTGAAAGAAAAGTTACACAAGGTTCCAAGCAAGCTGCTGCCAAACTGAGCACTGCCAACCTCAGCTGAAGCAATGCTGAAACTTTGTTGGCACTGAGAGAATTAAAATCTTGCTTTGGACATTTTGTGTGGTAAATTATCAAGAAAAAAGAAAGCAAGCCAAAGCTAGTCAAAGAGTTCCTCAATCACAGGTCATTCTTTTTTATCTTCTTATCTCTGCTTCAGCCTTCCATCTGAAAAGTGGAGATGATATAGCCTCACCTCACAGGCGTATTATGAAAATGAATCCATTGAGGTCTCTTAAACACTTTGATTGCCAGAGGAATGCCCACAATTACATTAATAATTCTGTACTTCAAGTAGGATTTGAATAGTAAGCAGTAAATCAGGCACAGAGCCTTGTAGGGAACAAGGAGGTGACAAAACATTCAACAGCTGTTTGTTAACTCAGCCCCACTCATCTTGTGTGCAGAGCAGAGAGCCAGGGTACAAAAATGATGCAAGGGAATGCACAACAGCAGGAATGTGATCAAGCCCTCAGGGACCACAGCATGGTCACAGGCACAGAGCCCCAACTGAAATCTGATGGACCCTTTAAAAAATATAGACATAACAGATAAATGCTTGATCTTGCAGCCCTAATGTGTTTTTTACAGCAAGTTAAGATCAATGCCCAGCACAAGTGAGTATGTCCTATGTTATTTACACTTACTGTTTTGTGTACACACAAAAGGATGCAAGAAATCCAGTCTTTCAACTCGTGGTATATGAATACATGGATCATTTGGAAGTCTGTGTATATCCCACTGAAAATTATGGCTTTGCCTTGCAAAACTGAGAGATCCTTTAGTGGAAGGCTTACTGTAACACTGAATATGCTAACTTGAGATAAACAAACTGCAGAGACAAACTTAATTATCTCTTCTTCTAAAATTACCCGTTTTGCTGTTTCAATCAGAGAAGCCGCTTCAGTCTTGCCCACTTGTTGCACCATTTTGTAAAACAAGCTGTCTTGTTCTTGCAGCAAAATGTAAGGTTCACCATATTCTTTCAGTCTTCCCGCATCTAAAACCTGTTAAATCAGCAGAAACCAATGTATTAACATAACTAAATTAAAAACTAAATATTACAGACTAGAAACCAAATGTAGGTGACTACAGGCAAGGGGGAAATTTATGCACTTTTAGTGCTAAGATGAATTTTGTATCTGAAAATGAATTCTGTCCTCTTCAAACTAGTATAGCACTTTCTCAGTTTACAGACCTGTTGTACAATTTTAGAGTGCCCTACAGCTATTCCACCTATAGGAATCCAACGTAAAGTTATGCAGAATATGGAAAAACAATGTTTGTGCAGCCAACAAAGCAGATTATAAGATTCATTGTGTAAGAAAGAAACAAAGAGGTCCAAAATGGGCTCTGAAGTAAACAGCTGTGGGTAAAAACAACGTAGTAACCACCAAGACGGTTAAGGTAGAATAAGTAGGTCTTTTGAATTAGAGGTGAATATGTAATTAAAGAAAATGAGGGTGTTGCTGAAAAGATAAACAATTTCTTGCATCAGTTTTTGCCAACTATGTATTAGAAAGATATTTAAACCTGACCCTGTTCTTCCCACATAAAGAAGAGATGAGATGCCACTATGGACACAGGTACCCAAAAAGGGAGGAAGGGAGAAGGAAACAACAACAGAGAAATTACATAAGCATTAAGCCAATACATCACAGAGGATATACACAGTCAAAAATATGGGAAAAAAATTAAGAGTAAGCTGAGTGAACCTCTAAGAAAATATTCTCAGACTTGTGACTTCATTTAAGGACCAAATGGTAGCAAATCTTGAACTTACATTTTAAAAGCCTTTACAAGATTAATTCAAAGAAATTTTAGACTAGTATATAAATTTTGAGATAAGACAGCAATTTAATTGAAACAAAAGAAGACACACAGATCACAGGTAGAATTTGTTCTCCACAGTTTTAGCAATCACGAATCTGATACAATTTTTAATGTACCAAAGGAAAATTAAAGGAAAAACGGTTTATATGGATTTCCAGAAAGGTATCTGGTGTAATGAAATAACCATGCTACAAAGAAGAAAGCTTTTCAAAAACCTGGACAGAAAACAAGAGATTTGAATTAAACAGTGCAGTTTTCTTTGTAGAAAGCTGAACAGGTAGGAACTGGTGGGAACCACATTGTTCTGGCATAGGTGGTAGCTACTTATGTTAGTCATCAGAAAAAGGAGGGATCAGAGAAGTGACAAACCTGCGAATGAAACAAAAATGTGCAGGTAAGTCCAGAACAGAGAGTCAGATACACCTGACTAACCTAGGAGAATGAGAAACACAATAGCAGGGAAAAGTCAATATTGACAAATGCAATGCACACAAATACTTAACTGGCTTATAAATTAATGGTATTGACTCAAGAAAAAGATTTGGCTATTAGTGTACAAGTTCAGTACTTTATGCCATGAGTAAGAGTAATGGATTTTTTAAAAAAAGGGAAAGAATTTATGTGAGAAAACAATTCAAAAAATATTTTTGTTCTTATATAAATAAAAAACTGAATTCACATGGCATGCTACTGACAAAGATATTGCCACAACAAAAGGACTTCAAGGACTCATAACTCAAGCCATAACTGTGGTGTACATAGCTGTGAGAAAAAAGGAAAGATCTGAAAAAATGAAGCTGTTGATTTCAGGAAAGAAATTAATAAAAGGTATTGTGAGGACAACTTCCAAAATAACACAAATAGTGTGCAAACTTCTGTTTGAATGAAGAACCTCCAACAAGTCAGGAGATAAATTCAGAGTCCTGTGAGGAAACTTTCAAACATGTCTTCTGCCTGTGCAGCTCCATAAAACCAAACATCCTGACGGCCAAGGGCCGAGCAGATCTCCAAGCTGCATGGACCCCAGCAAAAGGCAAAACCCACAGGGAAAGGGCACAGCTGAGCTGATCACCAGTGTGAGAAACCGCACTGCCAAGATCACTGAAGGTGCTTGTCAGGCCCCAGAGACCCAGCACCAGGGAAAAGGGACCCACTCCTTCCCTTCCGGTTCAATTAAGTACATGGCATTTGAATGGAAAATAACTCAGACAACAAACAGCAGCATAATTACACGTAATTTCATGAACTGTATGCACAGAAACCTACAGGACAGTATTTGCTGTTTTCAAAAGCTCTTAACTTAGAGAACCTAGCCTATACTATGAATTTCCTTTGCAAGTGATTTCCAGTATTGTTTGGAATTGCAGCTGAAGAAAGTGCTCACGGAAAAATCTTAAATATTAGTAATATTGCACAACACAACATACAGTCATTTAACAGATGCAGTATTTCACCTGCAGAAGTATACTTGCACACATGCTAACTTTTCAGTGTACTTAGCCCTATCCCACTTACTCTGAATATTTATTGATTAATTATAAATATAATTTTTATCACAGTATTTTTTAAGCAACAGTACATCACAGTTAAGGACAGCTTCCTTAAAAATGCAATGAATTATCATATACAATTCAACATTTAAATCAGGGTGCCACAGTAGAACATCTCTGCTGCCTTTAAGCAAAGCTTTTTTCAGCACAGCACTAGATAATGCAAGCACTCCTTAAGAGGGGAAACAAAAAGCATCTTCACTAAATATGTCTCTTAGTAGTAAAGAACTGCAGTAGTCAAGTAAGTACAGGGTTTAAAAAAATATTGTATTACTGCAGCGTTGCAATTTTAACATTTATTTTTCAAATATCTGAAACAACCACAAACACAGACAGTCTTTCTCGTTCAGAAAATCTGGGGAAAGGGAAAAAATATTCTTCCTTGACAAGTTTTAAACAGTCAAGTCCAGAAGATGAACACATAGAGTGAGCAACTTCTATCTGGAGAAACTCCGTCCACATTTTAAACAAATCATTAACCTATTTGTAGCCTTTCTTTGGGAATAAAACCCAAACCTGTGTTATGAAGATAGAGCAACCATAGGAAAAACAAGCTGTGTTACTTGTTTAAAAAAATCTGAAATGAAAAATAAAGAATGAAACTGAAGAGACAATATCATTCCTACAAGTCAGGAACACTACAAACCCTGTTCACCAAGGAAAAATACTTTCTACTAACTGCTGTCATCTATGAGACAATGGAGAAAATTTAAGCTGATTTACTTGGTAGTTATACATTTATATGTTTATATATTTATTAAAAAGCGCTTAGACAAAGAGATAGGTACTCTTCTTTGAAGAAATGTGCACTGATAAGATTTACATAAATAAATAGGTACTTTGGCTAAGGCTTTGCATACTCTTACTCACTGACTCCAAGCCAAATTAAAATCATTAGGACTTCAAAAAAGCCAGCTAATCATTCAGGAAAGGTGGAATCTGGTGTTTACCAGCCACATATTTTCCGATCAACTTGCAAGGCTTATCACTGCACAATACAAGAGAATCGAACCCAGATGCGTTCCAAGGCAGTTGTACCAGTGGAACTTGACACGGAAGAGCCAGAGAAGCTGGTAGCTGGCAAAATCTGATCGGCAGGGAGATTATGGAGGACATACACAGGAGCACTTGACTCTGAATCAGACTGCAATTTCATCACAGACTTCAGTGCAGATACTGAGAGAGAGGGGGTTTGTACAAATCACTAAACTTTTCAGCTCCTTGCTCTGACTCTTTGTAAAATACACAAAATACTCAAATCGTTCTGTGGGAGCTAACTGCCTGTGAAATACTTAGACAGCCCAGAGTAAAATACAAACACCAAAGTTATATAAACCCAAAGTGGTCATATGCAAACCAGGGCCAGATTCTCCACCCTCTTGCACTGGCAGCTTCTTTTACCTTGCCTGCACTGTTCTTGCCTTTGTAGTACCACCTTTATGACTTCAACATGATTTTCTCATATGAAAGAGTAATTCCAACAGTACAAAATTTACAAAACTGGCTGCTGGCAATCATACAAAAGAAAGCATGCAGGAAAATTGCTGTTCAATGGAATTTGCTCACCTCCCCAAGTAAGGTGAAACCATCTTTACTTATAGCTATCCAAATTAGCATTACTCAAGCAGCAATACAGAGACATCTTAAGTTCAAATGATGTATTCTTCTTCAGTAAAATCCTTGCATGCCACCTAACTATTCCATCTAAGGTTTCATCCTGGTTGAATAGTCTGGGGCAGTGACTGAGTTGTGATCTGAGCTGTGATCTTTACAGAAGGGTAAGAACTATGTTGGGTAGAATACAACATAGTTTTGAACAGCATTTTGTTCTGCATTTGAGGCACAGAACAAGACAGAAGGAGTATGGTTAAAATATGGCAGCGAAGGACAGAGAAGCAGAAAAGAAGTATTTGATCTTGACCTGCAATATCAAACATGTAAAGATTATTAGCCATTTAAATATGTTGTTTATGTTAACTCTAACTAGCACAGGAGTATTTGCCTATGCCACAAAAACGCTGCAGAACTAAATTTGGGCAAGATTTGAGAACTACATTTTGCCTCAGCTGTAACCTACCAGGGTATACATCCCCACTTTGCCTATGTCCCTCCCAAAACTCCCAAGCTCTGCAGTATTTCCATTCCAAAGCTTCACAATTTAATGTATTAATCAAGACAAAAAAGCAGGGGAAGGAAGACAAAAACGAAAACATAAAACAGTGAAAAAGAATCAGGAAATCCATTTCACCATGAACCAAGAGAAACAAAAACAACAAATGAGGATACTACATCAAGATAGCTGAGTTTCCAGCAGAGATCTAAGCAGCAGAGCCAGGAGAAGACCTTTTTTCCTTGATGATTCCTCAAGTAATCCATATTGTTCTGTTGCACAGGACTTTGGAGAAGCCAACATTAATTTAGTAAGTGAATATTACAATCTTTTTTGTGGATTAATATATGTGAAAGAAGTGTCATTAGCCACGGAGAGAGAAAAAACAAGGGCCTTTTAAAATGCTGTAACAATCATGTACTTAAAGCTATGCATAGACAAAAAAGAAAGTTCTAAATCCTGTGTTTTCTAACTTTCAGCAACAAAAGCAGACAAACCAAGAGAACAATAGTTATAAAACATTCTGAGAAAAAAACAATCCAAGGTTGGAAGTGTTCAGTGACAGAGGAGGGGGGCATGGGAATTTATTTCAATTATTATTGAGGAATGACTAGTATTCTTATTCACGTTCATATTCACCATAAAGCCAGAGGGGAAAAGGGACATTTAAGAGTTGATCATAAATGTTTTTATTTCCTATTCAAAAGGAAAATAATTCAAGGAAATTATCTCCTTGGGAATACATCTGATTTAATTTAGACTTGGAGAAGACATCACCAAACAACAAAATCATTATTAAAGTTCAAAACTCTGCTAGGAGTACAACTTTGAACAATGTTTTCCTCAGAGAGCATACATCAAGATGATCTTCAATAAAGTCCTGGGAAGAGGAGAATATTCAGGAGATGCTTCTGGTTACATCATATTATAAGAAATATATTTACCCAAGACAATACATAGCTTTGTGGGAAAGAGTCAACAGCCTGTACTCCAGCTGGCATAAAGTTGAGATGCAAGCGTGTTCTGTTTCTTCTGTGTCATCGTGGTTTGTTGAAACAGATCAGAAGCATGCACATACTTCTCTGAAGAATCATTTATAAATATCAACCTATCTAAACACGTTTGCAAACATCGAAGCACATTGAGAAGGCTGCAAATGTAACTCAAAAACCATTTTAAAGTTGGTTTTTTCTTTTCTTTTCCTTTGAAAGTTCTCTCTCTTATTTTATTTGTGGTGGTGGAGCTTTGTTTGGTTCTTTCTTGGTTTTTTGTTATGATTTTTCTTAAGCCTTCAGGTTTATTCAAATCATCCCCCATGCTCCTTCAGGGTTCCTATACAAATTATTCTACCAGTAACTGCAGACAAATTTGGTGTCAAATAATGTATATTTCATGTATCACGTGTACAAACAGAGCAGAGCACACCTGGGAATTTATTTTCTTATAATCTGAATTAATATTTTCAGATTTTCCAAATAATTCAGCTCAGCAGAGCTTAACTTTGCTGTACCAATGCCAAACTTGCCACTAGTCACTGGGATTTGACATGAACCCGCTTATCCCCTGCTTCACAGAAAAGGCAACTTCAAACCTCTTGTTCTGAAATCAGAAGTAGTGGATTTCTTTAAACTGAAATTATTCTTTGGCTGTAACTTAAGGGAAGTTAAGCATGCAGCACTGCCTGGGAAATTGTTTCACGCCAGTTTCCTTTAAGCTTCTTGCATAGATTTAAAAATCAACCTTCTTCTCCTCCAACCGATGGCACACCACTGTAAGCTGGATGGAATGTTGTGGGGAAAAAATACCAATTACATATGTAGTAATGAGTCTTATTCTACTGATAATCACTCGATATGAACTCCTTCAGTGTCTTGCTGAAGAAGTCTGTTTAACCACACACTGCAAACGTCTCTTGTATTGTACAGTTTCCTCACCTCCAAACATCTGATATACCAGTGTAAGTTCAACCCTTGCCTTAGAGGGTAAGAAGGGGCCTCGTGCCAGTGCTTACCAACAGCTGACAAAAACAAGTACGTGCTGACAAAACTCTCCCTTGGTCAATCAGTAATGACTGTTTCCATCACGGTAAAGCCACATTTCTCAACCAGGACTGCAGAATGGCTCAAATGTGGCCCTGAAGTGATAGGAGATATACTTCAGTTTAAGAAATACCACTCTTTAAATAAGGCTTTTGAGGGTCTTAGAAAGGTAGCTAAGCTACAAGGGTATTACACCTTTCAAGAGGTTAAGGTTGTAGATGACTGAGCATGTCTCCTGTTTTTTATCAGTTTCTGCTAACAATGAACTTGTGGCTCAGCTGCCATGCACAGCTTCACCTTATCAGAAACTCTTCTGCTCAGAGCATCAGCCACCAGCATGACCTGTGCTAATTTGCTTTTAAACAGTAACACAGTATTTCTGAGCAAGCAAAAATCATTCTCTAAAGATGTGTTAGCATTTCTACTAAAGTCTGGATTCCATACTATTGTCTTTAAAAAAACATGGTATGACTATGCTGTTCTTACACTGATGGAAACACATTCACACACAAATGACTGACAGAATGACAGATCAAGGTTCATCAAACATTCGCTTCACTTCCTGCAGAAATTCAAATTCAAATTCTTCGTTTGAATGTTTCCAGCTGAAGTACTGCCTCAATAATTAGTTGTTTTATTTAGGTAAAAGAAGAATCTTGTTGGGCAGCCCTCTTGAAATGGGAGCAGCTTTTAAGAATTCAAGGATGCCTGTGCTTTGGAGAAGTATGGCTTAAAACTGGCAGAGAATCAAGAACTCTAAAGTATTTTCAAGCTCTTCAGGATTTTGACTTGATTTTAGAGGCAGATAGGCCAGGTGTGACATTTACAACTGTCACAGACACTCTGTTTCAGCTGACAAGGCTCGTTCTGATACATGACCATGGCACATAGCTCAGTATCTCATGCAAAACCTGGCCTAAACATTCATACTGAATCTTCTCTTAATGGTAAAGATGCATATATTATTCAGCTTTAAAAGCAATGCCTTCACTGTTGATATTTGTGGAATTTAATTGAATTCCAAGAAAGAAAAGGGAAGGATCTTGTTTTCTCTTCGGGTTTGATAAACATCAACCCGGTTTCAGAAGATCTGGGAACAGTGGAAACTGCCTTTGTTCAGAATCAAAACAAAATTGACCATTTCTGAAACATCATTTGCTAGATGCTCAGCTTTTGCAGAAACTCTGGAAGTCCTGAGTTAACAAAAGAAAGGAGAAACCCAACAGTTTCCAGGCCCTCTGCATTCCATGAAGGTTCCCTTCTATGAGTATCCTTTATATTCTTATCTTCACATTTCTTTACTCAAGAGACTTAGGTCCCAGAACTCAGCAGGGATCTTTCTTAGGTTGAATAAAAACAAGAATAAATTTAGTTCTAATATTCCTTTGTCCATATTTTCAAGACAGAGGCTGAGTCAAAAAAAGGAGTTTTATTAGTGTTTGTTCCTTTTGAATAATGACAGCAGGTGCACCAGTATGAATGTAGCACTTTTCCTGCGGATTACTGGATTCAGACCCACAAGGTACTTTAAGGTTTTTATGAAGAATTAGATGCTTGGTTGCAAAAATTCAGCATTCATTCTAGCTACTATAATCCATTAAGCTCCTTTTACATTCTTTAACAGAACATACTTTAACAGCACAAGCATAATATCCAATAGTATTTCAACACACTCCAGATAGTGGGCAAATAAAGGGTCAAACCCCCTTTTAGCTTTCTGTTAAAGAACAACAACAACAACAAACCTATTCATTTTAAACCCATGCAGTTGTCCTGCTTTAGAATTTGAAGGACTGAACGACAGTTTTGAATGTAGTCCTACTTAACTGTTATTTTCATAAATTTTCATATTCTATCATCCCAGGCTCCAGGAATATTTATGTTCTCATTAAGTGACCTCTCTTAGACATCCCAAGCACTTAAGGGCTGTGTCTGACAGCAGGCAGCTTTCCACCAAGGAAACATTCCAACATGGACATACTGAAGACCAGAGAGTCAACACCACTGGTGGGACACAGTTTTCCCAAAGAACTGTTCTACAACCAGGACTGCATGTTCTGTGTCTTGTGACTTAAACAGAATGTTGAGATTTACTGTATAACACATTCACTTTCCTTTAGTGGTGTTTAAGTAAGTGAAAAAGAAAGTCACCAAAAGAAAAGTCAACAGACCACAGCACTTCTGACTTAAACTTGATATTACTAAGTGCACCATCACTACCTTCCTACACTCTCCAGATCTCCATCTGAAGCTGGGCCACTGCAGTGAAAGCTCACATAAAGGTATCAGTAGGACAGATGGGGCTTCCCCACTGCTACAAGACCTCTGCCTCTCACTGGGCTGCAGATTCAGACTCCCTCATGTTATTCTCTGATGACTCTTGCACTTCTGGCAATGCAATGATTCAAAAGGAAGGGCTTAACTTGACTGTCCTGGTTACATAGAGGATACAACATTTTTCTGGGAATGGGGAACACTGAATCCAGACCTCTTCAGATAGAGCACAGATTTCTGCACTTCCTAGAAGAATGCTGTCATCCCCATGGCAAGGAAGGGCAGTATGGCCATCACTATCATGTTCATCGAGATGTCCATCACCATTGTCTCACCTCCATCTGGATGGATGAAGGATATGTGAAGGATATGGGTCAGATATTGGAACTCCAGAGAGAGACAAGTGCTCAGACCTTGTCTACTGGGTAGCATTTTCTATCTATCTGTAGATGACTCCCTTTTCACCACACAGGCTTCCTCGATCTCTCTCTCTTTGATTCCAAAGTGTTCATACTTATTCTTGGTGGACTGATTGCTCTGCTGAAGGTAGATGTCTACACAGTGCCTGATTTATGAGGCCCAGATGTTCCACCATGGCAAACACAACATCAGAAAAATGAGAATAACTGAATGAGGGAGGTGTACCGGAAAGACGTGGGAAGTAGGGAGGCTTATCAGAAAGACGTGGGAAGTCATTTTCTATTGACCAAAAAAAAAAACAACACAGGTCTGGCTGTGAAGTGCATTGTATTGTTACCCTGAATATTAGTCATTTCAGAATGTAACCACAACAGGTTTTCCCATAAATAAATCAAATCTTTTCCCATGATTCTGTCATCAAAAACTTCCTATTTGAATGACAGTTTTTTAATTACTAGATCAAGTTCTGCTTGCATAAAGAGTTTCCAGTTCAAAGAAGTACTGCACTGATATGAAAACTCTCTGGAGAAACATCCTTGTCATTGGAAAATGCACAAGTTTTGACTCTGTGGCTTTCCTCTGGAGAGGCCACAGCATAGTATATACAGCAAACAACTCCATCAGGTTCTTGCCAGATGCATATACCTCATTTGCTACTGAACCACTATGTCCCTGGGTGAGGTTAATTTCTGTATGCTTCTCTTTTCCCCTTTTTTAAAACAGAGTTTCTAAAAATTGTATCTCAGTCTGGAGAAGGAAGCAGAGAGGAGGATGAGGAATGGGTGGTGAGGATTTTAGAAGATCCTCCAGGAGGTCTTGGGAGTGGTGCCCATTGGCTGCCACAAGCTGCAGATGCATTTTACATAAAAGACCTTTTCCCTCTCTGGTGAGGACAGGACAGCAAAGCAGCTGTTGAGGTGGTGGGGAAGCTACGGGGAATGAGAGGCCAGTGAGGCAAGCCTGAGCCGAGCTTCTGCCACAATTTGCCATGACAGAAGTGGTAACTGCAACTTTCATCCTACCCTCCCCTTCTGCCAGGCAGCGGAGTGCCAAAGAGCTAAAGCGGGTACTGCTAGCACCTGACGGGAAGAGTTACAACTTGGCTTCTCAAAGTAATGAAGGAAAAGGAATGAGAAAGTGTCCTATTAGGTGATGGAGCAGCACAGAGGGAAGAAAAAAATAAAGGAGCTTGAAAACCGCTGGATTATAATTTTATGGTAGTATTATTTGATGGGCTGACTTAACAAGTCTTTCCAACTTTGGTTCCAAAGATTGTATGGATACCTCCCTATCTCACCCAGGTGTTTGAAGTTTAATTAATTAATGTTTATAAAGAGCGTTACAATTTCCAGATGAAAGGTCCTATGCAAGTGCAATGTAGTATTACTCATTGAGGCGATTGGGTTAGAGAGTATCACGTTACACAATACAGCTCTTCCCTCAATGATTTTAAGCGTTTGAAGTTCTGATAAAATGTGTTTATCACTAAGACAGATATAATGGAAATACTCTTAAGGCGTGACCTGGATTATGAAAGCAGAGGTATGGTTTTGGGAATGGAACAAACGAGAATTAAAACAACTCCTCAGGCCAGATTTGTCTACAGTTGTATAAAATATATTCTGTTCTTCCTTTTTTTCCTCCTTGAGTAGGCTTTTCTTCTCTTCTAAAATAGAACCGGTTATTACGATGGGTGTGAGCAGACATGCAACAGTTCACGTTCAGTTCCTATTTCCATACTCATCCAACTTGACATTTTCTCATGACTTTCTCAAAATTATTTTCTGTTCTGATTTTTTTTTTTTTTTTAATGTTTGGATTAACCCTAAGGCAAACAGTTTCTTTTTGGAAAGTTCTACTTTAACCAGTAATTAAACTGAATTAAATCAAAAACTCATGGACAATGCCAAGCTGGGGACTGCAGCCAACACACTCAAGACAGGATGACCAGTTTTCACCCCTCAGTACAAGAAAAAGGAAGGTAAATTTGAACAAGCTTGAAATAGGGTTACCAGGGTGGTCAACCAACTGGACCACCTATGAGGAGAAGCTGAGGGAGCAGGGCGTGTTCACCCTGGAGAACTGATGGCTTCAGGGGACTTAACAGCAACCTCCCCATATCTACAAAGAAGTTACTGAGAAGACAGAAGGCTCTTCAGTGAGATAAACAGTGGGAAAACAAGAAGCAATTGCCATAAATGGAAGGGAGGCTTTCACTGGATACAAGGAAAAGAAAGATTTCATGGCAGATTATGAAGCATTGGAGCAGGTAGCTCAGAGGCTGTGGAATCTCCACTTCCCAAAGTTTTCAACACCCAAATTGAAAAAGTCCCAAGCAACCTGATGTGAAATTAGTGCTAACTCTGCTTTGAGCAGGAGGGTCCTTTCAGTCTGATTCAATGGGAAGGGAGGAAAGCCCTAGGTGATGTCCAGTTGTTCAGGAATGGGCTTGAATACTGGTGATAGGTTTAAGAAAGCTTAACAAGTTTGCCCAAAATTTGTTTGAAAAGTAACTCACTCATTATTTGTCAATCGTTAATGTTTTGATTGACAGGTTCTATCTTTGTTCTTCTTCCCTACTTTTCTAAAAAACTTATCACTATAGCAAACAACAGAGATTTGGGATGGCTTATAAATAAGGCATAATTGCACCTAGAGGTCTCAGTTAAAGGAGAAACAAAACCAGGATTTTTAATAACACTGGGTAAAGCAATAACAATGCACTTTTTTTGTCCATTTCTGACTCTTCAAAAAGAATCTGCGTGAAGTTAAATTTGTGAATTACTAAAACATACCATTGACTAACCAAATTATACAACACACTAAAAGCTTTCTTTAGCTAAGTCTTCTCAATTTTTGTGATATGGAAGAGAACAATTAATCTTCCATGAATGCTGATTTTATTGTCAATAGCCCTCACTACCTAATAGTCTTCTAGAGGAATATTCTTTTTCTTGGCATTTTTAACATGTTTTTCTTCCAAAATTCTGCTTTACTCCCACTAAGAGTTACATGCTTCAGTGAACAGAGTAATTAAAGTGTAACAGAAGCACACCTGTTGTAACTCTGATCATTCTAAATATGAGATGATAATTCTGATTTGCCCATAAACAGAACCAATAACTAAGGATGTCAAGAACACGGGATTGTTATGAAGCTACGTGTCAGTTTCCTCTTTTTTCCTTCACGCTTCTCGCCCTCCTCTCTCCCTCAGTTTATAGAAATCTGTAAGATCAAAATGGAGCAATGCAAAGATGAAAAATATTTACAGATTGCTACTGACTGCAGACTCAAAGACACATCTTCTTGCAAATCTCTTTCTTAATACTCTAAGGAGGCCAAAAGCTTTAAAGACTATTAGACAATTAGGAAACTAGAAATCTTAATAGTGACTAAACTGAAACAACATAAGGGTAAGAATAATGTACAGACACTTAAAATGCAATAGAATAGCTATGTAATTGGCAATTATTCTGAGTAGTTTGAGGGAAAGAGTGATTTTTATGCTTTGCTCCAACAATTTTTGGCAAAAAAGTAAATAAAACATTTAGTTTTCATTGCAACTTCATGACATTAAAGGTAGAACTAAGGAAACATCTTTGTGGAAAAAGCATTCTGTGCCTAACACATTAATGGTAGTTAATGAACCAAAACCCACAGAAATCCCTTTGGACAGCTAACAAATACACACAGCTATTAATTAGGTCACAGTTGTTTCCTCACAAATCTTTTGTTCATTTCAGTTGTAGAAAACACCAACATATCCATTAGACCTGTGGGGAGGTATTCACCAGAGAAGAAAATATTTATTTATTATATGTTAAATGCTTGCAATTACATGACTACTTATGGCAGTTCTGCTGGTTTCTCTCTTTGTAAGTAAACTATAATCACTGAGCTCACAATCTATTCTACTCCTCAGAACACCACTCACCTCAGCAAATGCAATTGTTTCATTCTGTGTACTTCAGACAACCACTGTAGCTCAATCAAATATTTTGAAATGTTTTGAGCATCCAGTAATAAAAATAAAAAAATTGAAAAAATTATCATGCTTCACTTCCATAAAACAAAAGCTGAGAAGTATTTTTCAAGAGGTGAAGGATAATTTCTGCCTGAAGCCCAGTTAAATCTGAGTTCCACTTATGAACACGGTTTGCCCTCTATGCCAGTTATTTCATTAACTGGCTGTGAAGAAGATGTTTGCAAAGGGCTTGTGTTCTTGTTTCAGAAAATGGTAAAACTGCAGGTTACACATCATGTGAAGGACACAAACTAGGTGGATTTCCTGAGAGCCCAGGGAACACCACTGCCTTTATGAAAATAATCATCAAGTATTTCCTAATTTCTATGCATGTGCAATGCACTGTGGGGCGGACAAGATAGCTGAGAGGGTATAACACTCCTTTATTGGGAACAAAGATGGCAGAGGCTGCTGCATTGCTAGTGCTTCATCTTCTCTGTTTGAACCTTGCTTTACAAAGCTGGCAATGTTCACTACCTCACCAGTCTAGTTCCCCTTCTCCCATCACTACCTTTGCCCCAGGGCAGCTGCTGTCTCCTTACCTCCATGTCTCCTGCCTCAGAACCTCCACCACTTCCTCCTCACACATCCCACACCAACTATTGTCACTGTCTCCCTCGGCTCACCGAGACTGCATTAACACACCCGACTGAAGCCAGCTGACTCTGTCCAGAACCTCATGGGTGTGACTTCACAGGCTCCCACTACTGGCAGAGTTTATTTGCTCAGGTCTCCTGGTGCACCTCACCTGCAGTGGGTTTGAGCCTTGCGGGATGGAAAGCACAGGGCCAGAGAAAGCACGAATTCTTTCCAGGTCATTACATCCACAGTTTCATGAGCTGCAAGTCACAGTAGCTAGGATAATGAGGTTACCTTGGATAAGTTAACCTCATTGGATATGACTTACACTCCTACCCACTTTTGGATCAAAATTAATAGGAGTCAGTAACATTATTCTTCTTCAGGCAAGAAAAAAAACCAGAAAATGAAGCAGTGAACTGTCTTACCATAATCCTATCACTGTCAATAATGGTGTTCAAGCGGTGTGCAATGGTCAGCACTGTGCAGTGAGCAAAGGTTTTACGGATCGTCTTTTGAATGAACTCATCTGTTCTGAAACACAGCAAGAGCAATGAAGACAACAGTAAGATGTTTGCATTGATAACTGAATGGCAAGCAGGTTTAATGACTTCATCAAATATGACTGGATAGAAGGAAATATGCTTATAAAGTTATTATAGTACTTCTTCCTCTTGTTACACCAGATGACTTGGAGGCATATCATGAAACATACTCCAAAACCTACCCTTCAATACTTGATGAGGAAAGACTTCCTTCTTGTAAGCAGAGCAATAGGCTTCATTTCAGGAGACTAATTTCCTGGACTTTGCTTACAGAAAAGGAAAAATTCTGTAGATTCAGATACTCCTACTGACTTCTACACCAAAAAAAAATCATTGTTATTCTCTTTCAAGATTCAGTTTGTGCAAGCAGTGACAAAGTTGGTGAAAGTAAATATCCTTCATTGCAAATCATCTGAAGAACAAACACAAGACAGCCTAGAACTAAGGTTCTTGATTTCAAATGCAAAAGAAGACTAATTAAAGGAGATGGTTGGTTAACTAAAATAGTACTGGAATAGCTGAAGAACTTGAATACTGAAAAAGAAAAAAAAAAAGCATATTCTGTAAGTCAAAAGTATTAACTGGAATGCACAACCCAAGGAAAGAAAGAGATAGAAGATTTCAAGTTAAGAGTGAGCCTACCATATGAATTAACCACCTAAGAAAAGGACAGCAGAAGGAAACGTAAGATTTGCAAAGAACAAAAACTAAGCTAGAGCACAGACACTTAAGTACAGAGCTGAAGTGAAAACTGTCACAAATAAAGCAGAGAACTGTGAAAAGGAAATAAAATTATACTGAAAGATAGTAAAGACACCTGAATGTTCTTTAGCCATATAAACAAGCACTAAGGCAAAAGATGGGCAATATTCTATTCAATATAGAACTGGAGCTTATTGAAGTAACTAACTGTACAACAGAAACACTGACACCACCTAACTTAGAGGTCACCAGTCAGGCTTATATGTGGAGATCTCTACAGTAATCTCTTTAGTCAGTGGAAGGGGAGAGGCATGGCTAGAAGGTGAATCTGAGAACCTGGATTAGGCAGCCATGCAGTGATGAATGCCCCCTAGAGGCACCTGACAGCCCACACTGCACAGGTACCCTTGGCTCCCACCCTGGGCACAAAGCCAGGCCTTGTGAATACTCACATACTGCACACCAGCCTTAAAAAAAAAACCAAAAACAAATGGCAACAATGAAGAAAAGGCAACAGAAACCAAAATTCTTATCCAAGATACAAGGACGACACAAAGAACTCAAAATATACTGGGACTGGTTGAACCCAGGAAGCTCCAGTCTAGAAGTCAGGCACTTGAAGGCACGGGCCTCATTTCTAGGATTTCTATTAAAACATGAATTTGTTCTCTATATATATGATGACTGGAAAATAATAAAATGCTGCAGGTTAGGTTTAAAAAAGACAAAGGAGGTACCTGAACAAACTAGAATATTTAGGCAGACATGTTGGCTGCAATCAGTTGCTCGCAAAGCTTTAGTTCTTCATATTTTTAAAAGTAATGGGAAAATAAAATACATACAGGATTTATAAAACACATCTTCCTCTGATTAAGTAGTATTTTTCAGACAGAAGCAGTACTCCACAATGAATCTGTCTGCACAAGACAAATATCTGGTATCACTTCATGAATTACGCAAAGAGAATTGTTCTGATGCCACCATGCCAGGAGGCACCAGCAATAAAAAGTGGACAGGCAACTTTGGAAGAACAGGATGACTTAGAGGAATGAAGTAACCACTAAGTTTCCACAGCAGAAAGTACCAGCTCCTGCTCTGAAGGATGAACATAGCTTCTGTTACAAGCTAAGTTGAAGCAATCAGCGTGACAAAGGAGAAGATAGATCCTTGCTGATGACAGGAAGAAGCATCAGAGAAAAGGAAGACATAGTTAAGTAATAATTACACACATTCTAACTGTAACATTCACCTGAGGACAGAAACATTTCAGTTCTGTCGTGAGCTTAAGAGAATTGTGTTCTCGACCATAGTCTGAGAGGCTTGGTCCTTCTGCTCCTACTTCCTAAAAGAAGCTCAAGAACAAGGTGGGAGGCAGGTGTCCCTCAACTGCTTTTGAACAAAGGCCAGTATGCAATCAGGGAAAGAGACAGGAGGATAAGTCAGGACAGGGCCAGGCTCTTTAGTTCTGTTATCTTCCTAAGAAAAGGAAGGTTTTCATCATGTTCCACATCACAGCAATACCAGTCCTTTCACCCCACTGTTAGCGCATGTATATTTTTCTGCCCACTTCTCAGCAAAGCCTCAACAACCTGACTACTCTTACCTCCAAAAGGAAAAAAAATCAGGGACATCTATGGTAACACTCACTATGGAAAAACCTTATAGAGACAGCAGGATGTGTTCTCTGTAATGGATGAACTAACAAAATAGAAACAAAATATTCAGTATTCAATACTCCCTAGACTTGTGCAAAGAAAGCCTTTTCCTTTCCTTACAGCCAAGCTCAAGGTGAAGTTTCCTGCAGAGCTACTACAGGACACAAGAATCACAGCTTGCTCAGAAACTTTAAGAACAACTTTACAAAGGGCTCAAAATTATTTGTAAATTCCTACTGTTTTCTGAGAATGCCTCAGTCCTGAACATCCCTGTCCTCTGCATTAATTTATCGTATCTTCTTTTAATACATGTATTCTTTATAGCACTACCTCTTCCTACGTTTACAAGAAAAAAACCTCTCATTCTTAAGAGATATGAGCAAACTATTATCTTAAACAGGTATTTCTTGAACACAAGCTTATCACTAACAAGAAACTGCTGTCCATATTGTGGGTGTGACAAATGTTCTAAAATGAGACTACAGAGCAATCAGGAACAGACTTAATGCTCCATCTTTAAATATCACAGTACAAGATCTCATGCAGACATGCCCACTGACTGACACTTGGCTGGATCCTCCCCAAGGTTCATGGTAGACCTTGAAGCATAATTTTTGGGACAGCAGGCAGAAGCACCATCAGTAACCTCCAGGAGAATCTTGGGAAGAAGGTAGTGAAAGCAAGAAAATCTAGAAAGACCAAGAAAAGCATTCTGTATATAGAATTATGTGCTGACACGAGTGTAGAGACTGTATCACATACCAGTTAGAGCTAGAAAAGTACCAATGGAAGCAAAATTTCTGTCCCTTTTTCAGGGCATAAATGGATTCTTAGCGGTGTCTACCCACACTGAGCAAGTGTCTAGGCAAGTGCCAAGTGATTTCACCACCCGCTTCAGTACATCAAACCCCATCATCTTTCAGGCACATTAAAAACCAAAGATGCAACCTGAATACCAAAACCAGGGCTGCTGGATGACAAAAGATCAATCCTAATCTGATTATATAAAAATGGGAACCACGATACTCCCTACTGCAAGGAACAATGCAATAAGAAAGCACAAAATGGTGGTATAGCTGTCCCACAGGCACCACAGGCTGAGGATCTAACACCAAGTTTCCCAGCAACCCAAGATCTGGTGTAACCTGAATTAGTTGACTGTGCAAAAAGAAAACTATCTAAAGAGGAAGAATAAATGCTGTCTGAATGAGAAGCAACCAAGCAGCTGAAAGGAAAACTGGATAAGTCATTATCTTCTGTCTAATGTCCTCCTGGGATTGTCCTGAAATATCTCACACTACACAATTACTGAGAGGCTTAGATAACTTCTCCAAAAGAGAAAGCATTACAGATAGCAGTTAGTTGTAGTAAAAGGTTAAACCTTACAAGGTTAAGACAGCTAATAAATTGAACTATGTGCAAAAGATGTTTTCACCAGAGTCAATGAACAACCAAGGTAAAAATGTGGCAGTGGTTTGCTCGCCAATAGTTTTGTCCTCTATTAGCAAAAATACTAGTTAACACACAGTACTGTAGACAGTGAGCAGAAAGCTTAGACAACTAAAAAAAAGTCAGTATTTTTAAAAAGTTTCAGTTACTAATAATTTTGTTTCAGTATATCACCAAAGCAACTACACGAAGATTTTCAGTTCTTCAGCTCCAGAATTCACACAACTTTTCAGAATGGTTCAACTGCTTTAAAACCAGACTCTATTCTTCAGGGTGAGAATGGACCAAGGAGATAAAATCAAATTAAATGTCTGTCAGCCATCACATAAATCATGCAGGTAGTCTGACTTAGGGCAACCTTCTTTATGGTAAGCTCCTCCTCCCCCCCACAAAAGCACTCACACCCCTGCCACATGCAGAGCAGGTGGCAGCTGTGAGGAGCAAGGGGGGAAATAAGGGTACATATGGGAGCCAGAACATGTGAGAAGGAGGGAGGAGGATGAACTTCAAACCCCTTCACTCCCATTAGCAGATAAGAACGGCCTGGGTGAGCTGAAGAAATGTGGTGGGGAGTCCCCTCAGCCCTGGGGAGGGTACAGTGCCCATCTCTCACCCTGCCTCTACTGCCCAGCATCACCTCACCCTTCCTTCTCTCCCTGCCACCCCTAAACCTTGCCTTCTCACACCTGCTTCCAGGCTGAACTGCAGAAGGGACATGGTGGCAGCAGCAGTTAAAGCTGCTGAGGGAGAGAGATCAAGAGCCAGAAAAACAAACAACAAAAAAGAAAAGTATCTCCTGAGCCAGCAGCAGCTCACCATGGTCTCCCATCTCAGGTGCTAGGTATGATGTGTGCTTTGCCACCAGGTGAGAGACAAGGGTGCCAGATATGGGGGCTGTGCATCAGAAGAAGAGGTGGTTTTCCTTACATGCCAAAAATGCCTCCCTAAGTGCTCAGTTAAGCAACCCACATCAGCATTTCCTGATGATCATCCTATCAGATTGCACAGCTAAAAAATACTTGGCTCTAGTTATACCAACACATTAAGGAAAAGGTAATAATGACTGTAATGCAAACTGAATTCAAAGAAGAAGTTATTATTTGTATTGTTATGCCTAGAGTTGATACAAACAAACATTTACCTTATTATAATATATATTGCAGCACACATTAATCAAGATCAATTAAATGGATAGTGCAAGTTGAGAACACACATGAGATGCCAAAATAGGGAGAATGAGTAAGATGGTATTAAATTTCCACACCTATGATTAATCACAGTTAATCTATCAGAACTCGGCCAAAAATAAACTACGAGTAAAAAGGAAAAAGAAAAAAAAAAAGAAAAAAGAGAACCTCTGGGAAGAGAATGCACTTCTCTAAAGATTTTAGAAATACACTGTCAGCTGAACTGTAAAGCTACCCCAGGGGCACCACTTCTCCCCCAAGATGTTAGAAAAATGAGTCACGCCCAGATGACATACAAAATCCTTAATGCATCTGTTTGAGGGACTCGCTGTGTTATTGTCCTCTTTGGACTTTGAGTTCTCCCTCAAGCCATAGTTTGTTGGAACTATATATTCAGCTCAGACTAATTGATGCAGTACATTTGCAGTATTGTTTCCAAAATATTTCCACCAGTGCTTCAAATGTTTCAAAAATTAACAGTAGGGGTACTTGGCTATTGGAACAATTTAACGAGGGTTGTCATTGAATTTTTTTTGCTATTGAGGTTGGATGCTCTTCTAGAAGTACACTCTAGTTCAAACAGGAATGAATTCAGGAAAGTTCTGCTGGACTGAGTTATACAAGACAAAATAATGAATAAGTGAGTCCATCCTGTAGATTTAAACACCTCCAGATCTTTTTTGCAACTCCTGTGGTGTTTAGGACAGCTGACCTTCTGCTCCACCCCTATTTTACCTTTAACTTACCACACCAGCATCCAAGCCATCCAAGGACAGCATTTCATAATCAGAAGTATCTGGTTTTGCTTATAACCATTTTTCACCTTTCTAGTTTTAGGGGGTTTTGGGAGCGCCATGAATTAAATCTTTTGTATCTATTTATTTCCAACAGACATTTCTACCAGAAGTCAACAGAACTCAACTTGTTTCATGGCTATTCTGATGTTACAGAGAGGCATTTTCAAGAACATTCTTGTCTTCTAGTCCATGGCTGCAGGACAAATAAACTTTGAATATTAATTTCCCTACTCTGTGGAACGCACTGAAATTAGGGATATTTTGAGTGCTTAGTTTATATCATCTGCTCCATAGCCAAAGCTCAATTGCTCCATTTTGAATAGGCAAATATGATGGTATAATCAAAAACATAAAACAGCAATAAAAACTACGTGAAATAGAAAGCATTTAAGTTCATCTATACAGCAGAGATGAACATATTAGAAGAGAAATCAGATCATTTTAATAAGACAGATTTTGTTTTTACCTTGGGTCCACATTTGCTGTTGCTTCATCAATGATAAGAATACGATTTTTTTTTAGAACTGCTCTGGCAAGACACACCAGCTGTCTCTGACCAACACTAAAATTAGACCCAGATTCTGCCAGCTGCGTCTCCATTTTGTCGGGTAGATCTTCCACAACCTCCTTCAGTTGCACCTGTTGACATGTCAACATACTGTAGGATGAGTAACTCTCTTTTAAATCAGCTATTGTGTGTCTGATGACACAACAATAAGTATGCAAGGTTTGCCTTTTATATTCTGACACAAAATGAGTAAGTGCCAAGTTGGATTACACAGTGTGTCAGTTATTAGAATTCTAAAAACATTAAAGCATGTTGTTAAGAATCTATTAATGTTCATTAAAACCAAGATATGAATCAAAATACAACCAAGGCATCATCCCAAAGGATAATTTTTCATACAAGGCTTATATAATAATATACATGTCTGCACACACATGCACACACACATACACAAATGCACATATGATAGTCTACCTTCTTCCATCAACAGCTATACTTTATCAAACCCGAAAGAAGCATCTAAAACCTAACACACACAAGCATTGTAATGTAACTGTTACATGGATTTTAAATACCAGATGTACATTATTAGATTTAGTAAGTCACCTCTTCCAAGGCATTCCACAGCTCTTCATCAGTGTATTCGTTGAAAGGATCTAAGTTTTTCCTCATAGTTCCAGTGAATAAAACAGGCTCCTGAAATCCAGTAAAATCAGCACTCCATTATAAACACAGGTTTTATAATGCAGTAGGTAATTCAGTGATCATCACAGCTAACCTGTATCAACAACAGCACAGAAGTATCCTACAACAAGCTATCATTTTTGAAATGCAAAGGTGTATATTACAATTGCATGCTTAAGGGGGATGTGGGGGGAGACAAGTGTTCAACTACTCTGTATGAAGACAATTTACCAAGCAGGACAGGTCTGTTTGCAAATTGCTGTACACAGTTATGTCGGTACTTAAACGGGCATTTACATGCCACTGTTCTGATGCCACAAGCTATATATATACTTACATGAAATCACTGCTATCCTCATGGTATTGTTAATGAAAACCAACAACTAGCACTCTCAATGAGCTCACACTCCTTTTGGGAGTTCCTTTCGGGAAGTTTTGAAAACCTGTTTTTGAAGTACATAACCCAGAGAGGAATCAAAGAGCTCACAATGCCTTTCTGGTTTTCCTTCTCTGTTTGGCTGTGGGCTTGTTTTTTTCATTTCATACCATAAAAGCCCTTCCATTTTACCATCAGGGTTAAGCAGGAACAGCTTTCGCCATTTAAAACCTAAACACATCGAAGTTAATCTATACTGCCACAGCACCAAAGCAAACTTACTTAAAACTGGAACACTGCTGGGCAAAGCTCTCACACAAAATACACCAGGGAGTCAAATCAGTACCTTCTCCCATTCAGGTACCAATGTGGGTTCACCTGTGGTCAAAGCAAGTTTTGTTCTACTTCAGTTCCCAGTCAGAGCAATAACAGATAATTAATCAAACTGGCACAAATCAAATCACACTGAAAAATGTAATATTTAAGCAGTGGGAAGAGGACTTTTGGTTCAGAACTCCTTCAACAACCAATCAGCACTCGGTAATGTGAGTTGCCAGACCTGAGAGTCATGCACTGACATGACTTTAAGGCTAAACTCATCTAAATACCACACATAAAGACAAAAACAAGTCAAAAGAGATAATTCATCATGTTACCAAAAATTGGGTAAATTTTAGCAAAATGCATTCTTTTTTTTTTTCTCCCCTAGGAAATAAAATCTAATTTACACTGGGTAACTTCAGCTTACTCTCAGATTAACATCATGACTTACTCCCCATCTAACCCTAGTGATGCCCAGATCCAAAGGGCTGCAGCAAATCATAACCGAATTCAGACCTTAACCCTTTTACTGTCTTTTCATTTCTAAACCATCTGAGTGCCATGAAAGAATTAAAAAAGACAGAACGTGCCATAAGCAATATAAAAGAAGATACACGCTTCTTGATGTAACATGCCAATTATTTGAAAGTATCTGCTGCAATAGCAATGTCATTAAAAACCTGTTGAATGAGCAAAAGGGTTTAAACACAAAACGTTTCCAGGCCAAAAACCAGTTTTCTTCAAAAACACCCAGAAAGTAATTTCTTTAATGATACACATTTTAATGCACCATTTGGCATATTTTGCCTTCGTATATACCTTCGTATTGTTACATTTATTTTCCTTTTCAATCCCTCTTTACAGGTTGGCAAAAGAAGAGGCTGAACCTATAAAGTGTTTATAACTATTTTAATAGTCCTAAAAACAGACATGCACTGCAACAGAAGATAAGGATATTTTTTAATTACCATTTCTGACACAGATTATTATTTAAAACAGTCTGGTTTATGAGAGGAAAGTAATAAGAGTAACCTGTAAATAATTGTTGTAAAAATGCTTGCAGTCAGAGAGCCAGACAACATTTGCATAGAAAAGATTTACAAACACAACCTTTACACAGCTCCATCCAAGCAAGCAATTAGAAGCCTAAGCACATTTTTATTTCTCCAGGTAGGTATTTAAACTTACACACAAGAAAACTTCAGTCTTGCCTCATCACTCTCTAGGAATGGTTCTGTTTAGCATGTTTTATGTTGCAATTCTAATAATCGTCTCTGTCTCTGGTTTTTCAGCTGCCCACATAATTATGAAGATATGTGCTGCAAAATAACTACCTGATGTTACATTGCTATTACTACCCATTGTTACATTCCTATTATTGACACTAGTATTAGCACAGTACAAGACAATGCCTATCATACCATAGCAGAAACCTGACTCTAAACTCTCCTTCCTCTTCTTCTTCATACCACCACTTGATAGTACTGCATATTTTTAGTAGAAACAGTCTTCCCTTACATTAAAAAAAAATGCTACCTGCTAGCCTTTGGACACTCAAAACTTTTGGGTCTATGATGAAAATCTTATATAAACACGACAAAAATCACTGAGTTCCACTGGATGAAAACAGTTTTAAAACTATGTCAATAGACTTGTGTATGAAAACACCTCACATGTGGAACTGAATGCAGCAAACTTTGAGCATCTGTATCATTCCACATGTAGGAACTGCATTTGACCTGCAGTTTTCCTGTCTCAGTATCCTATTTTGTTCAACTGGGTTGAATTCTTCAAAATGTAAAAATCATTTTCAATAGCTACGGGCAAGGCTTTCAAAAAGCTGCAGACCTTGAATGAACTGATGATCATCTGCTTTCATGAGAAAGGAACACTGCACACAAACAAAAAATTGAATTTAAATCCATATAAAGTCCTCTTTACATACAAAAGATGACTAGTTCCAGTGAGCACTGCAATAACAAAGCCTGCAGCATGCAGAAACAAAAGATATCCTGTATTAGGCAACAATCCAATTGCTGGGGAAGTACCTATTTTTTTTTTTTTTTCAACAGCATACCTGTTTCTTTTCTTTGACTCGTCTTCTTGGGGGGAAAAAAGAGCCTCATTACCATTTGTATCAGATTGTCAATTTAAAGAAAGTAATACACTCTGACTGCCACACTGCCAACAGACTAGCACACATTCAGATGTAACTCTAAATACAGATTCTGTAATAAAATACAGAGATCTGAGAAATAATGCTGAACATAGCAAAAAAATTCCTCTGATTTACAGTCTACTCCTCACTCTACCTGCTAGAACAGCACAGATGAATTACTTTCCAAAATATGACTTCACATTTGCATCATATGAGCTTTTTACTCTTCCTCCCTCTTCAGTGAAGAGCAAATGCCCACAGAAGAGACCACAGCTCTCATGAAACTGTAACATGCACAGACTTTGCCTTCTAAATTTTGAGGTTATATATAACCCTTCTCTGATTCAATGTCTCATGAAAGTAAGACTCTTAGAGAGAAGACCTACTGGACTTCTTTGAACAGCCTTTTTTCTACTCCAGCATGAGAGATGAGGCTATTTCCAACACTATCTTAGTTGTCTTTTTTTTTCCCTTGTACTGTGGCCTTTCTTGCATTCAGCTTCTAAAATTCATCAAGTCTTATTTATTATGGGCCTATAATGACCTACTCTTCTGTCTGTTCCCCTGGTCTTCTCCTGTCCAGCCTTCTCCAAACAAAGCAAAAGCTGATAGCTCACTTCTAGGTGGCACATTTGCTCTTTCTAAATCTAGCACCAGTCAGTTTGTACAGAGGTGACTAGAAAGTGGTCCTTCAAAGTCCCTTCCTAAGGAAGCGTCAGGCAATGCATCAGGCAGGAATTGCTGCCAAAGGATCAAGTGAATTCAGAGGACTGCTGAAGATTGGTATACACGTACTAGATTTTCTCTGCTCTTCCCCAGACTATGGGAGGACAGCATACAGCTAACACACAGATGTTCCAGGGTACAAAACTAGGAATGCTCTAGTCCCCAAAATTGATTCTGTTTATCTTAAAATAACCAAGACCTTACTCAAGCAAGAAGAACACCTTGCTACAAGTTCCTGTCTCCACTGCCTACAGAGGTGCAGGGGGAACGTATCCCAGCAAAGCACTTTAAACACTATGGTATTATATTCAGAATACCCATGGCAAACCAAGCCACTCTCTCACCTGAGGTATAATTGAAATTTTCTTCCGCAAGTCATGGAGTCCCAGCTCTGATGTCAAGTACTTATCAATCCAAATCCTTCCTTCAGGTTCTGCCAAGCGAAAGAGGGCTGCTATCAGAGAGCTCTTCCCAGCTCCGGTTCTTCCCACTATTCCAACCTACAGAGCAAGCCAAGCCTGCACAATTAAACTGTGAGCTTTTTGGGATAAATTAATATGTCAAGCAACGTATTTACAGCATCACAGGATTTACAGTAGAACATGCACACCAAATAAAACTTCTTTATAATTAACATTCTTTCAAGAGGAAAAATCCTCTCCTCTTAAATCAGTCTGGATTCAGGTGACATTCGTATACACGAGAATTACTTGGATCATATTCAAAGGTGAAAGATTTCCCCTTAATGTGTGGTATCTTATTGTATAAACAAGATAAAGTGGCTCAATGCATACAGTAATGTGATTCAAGGTTGCTAATTTTTACACTAAACTTGGTTTTCTGGGCGATGTTAGGCAAATCATTTCAGGCATGCATCTACTTCTCAACCCAAAAAAGGACTCCCATAAATCACTCTGGGAACGATGTATTCCCAATTTAAATAATTGAGACTGATTTTGGTTAGTATGGTTAAGGTGAAGTACTTTAAAGTAGCAGGATTATAAACTGTATCCATACTTCAGACACCTTAAAAAAGTATTTAAACTACAATGGTATGACAGCAAGCTGAAATTTCTTTTCAAACAGAAGAAATAGCAAATAATAAAATCAGAGAGATTCAGGCTTCTCTTTGTTCCCAAAGGAAAATCAGAACACATACGCAGCGTGAAAAAAATTAAAGCTTTCAAAAAAAGGGACTATGCAAAATATGGGATTGATAACTTTAACGACAAGTGGCTAAGACCTACTAATATTTCCTCTTTCTTTTTTTTTTTTAATATTGTATTAGGGTAAAGGATTCTTAGAGAAAAAGTACAGTAATCGACTGTATCACAGAAGATAATGGATGTAACCCTCTACACAGATCTGATCTGGCAGAATTTGTTATTTCCTGCTTTCTGTTCAAATCCCTACATTTCCAAAAAAATAAAAAAAACCAGCACACTGGAAAAAGTTCAGAGCAGTGCAACACAAAATTAATATGGGTTGGAGATACTGATTTGATGGGGAAGGAATTTTGCAGATTAAACATGTATAATATAGCTTGGCAAAGTGATTGGGGTGCAGAAAGGAGGAAGAAAGATGAAAACCTTCATGAGTATACGTACAGACACCAGAGGGCAATTACCCACTGCCTGAGACTCATGTATGCAGCAATGACTGCTGAAATGAAATTAAGCACAGGAAACTGCATCAAAGTGCAAGGAGAAACTTTCAGTCAGAGACACTAAGTTCAGACAAACCAGCACTGCCCACGTTTGATAGAAAATACACAACACAGTAGAAAATTACACTTCAAGAAGCAACTTATACTGCATAATCTACAAGGTATTTTCTACTTCTACATTCTGATTCAACAATTTCATCCAACCATTCATTACTGTACTATTGTATATAAACTAATTAACATGTCTACAGTGCTTATTATTTAACAGACTAATTTAAGCAAATCTGTTACAATAAATGATAAAATGTCTAGTACTCTAAATTATATCAGTGAAACAATGGAAAAATAGTTCTACACAGATAAACTGCAGCTCAGAAAGAAAATGCTGAATAGAGAACACAGACAACCAGAGCTGTGAAAACAAAAGTTCAATTGTTCGTCTGCAAATGTCAATATAAAGTATTGTATCAAAGATATAAAGAAAAAAAACATAAAAAATACACTGATACTTAAAATAAAATGCAGCTGCTCTGCATATTGTCAAAACCCCACTTTTAGTTTGGCATCAAATGAAAGGACTATGCTCTTCAACATTTAGAAAAATCTATTTGCATCTTTGGTCCAATTAACTACAGGCTGCTGAAAATTGACAGGAATTTGAAATAGCTCTCAGTACACACACTATCTATTTGTTTAATACATTTTATTCTTCAGAGGCCCACGCTCACAGCCAGTGCAAATACAGCTCCAGTCTGCAAATGGAAATGCCAGCCACCTATCAGGAGTCACAGGGCCAGGACTGTGCTGCCAGAGAGAAGCCATGCTGTACACTGCAGTACACCTGCTACGCCGGGCTCATCAGTACTCAGGTGTCACTTGTACTTCACAGCACAGCTGCACGAGAATTGTGAGATTTACAGCATGTCAGCTACTCCACTGAAAACTGCCTATGTCTTTGTTATCCCTCAGGCAACCTCCCTTTCATGATACGTTGTGAGAGCACAGCTGCCACGCTGTAAATCTACATCTGCACTTTCCTAACTTTTTCATGTAGCCTGCAGATCCAGGAGCTGTCAGGAAAAGGTGCATTTAACAACATGTTACCCAAAAAGCATTCATGAGCTCCCTGAAACAAAGACAGCAATGTTTAAACCCCAGTGTTACACATGCTAACCTTCCTCTGCTCATCTGTAGTAGCAGAGGAGGTTAACCACTGCCAGCTGCTGGCACAGCAGTTTGTGTCTCCCTGGTCAGTCTCTGTCAGACCACACTACATTAGCAAAGTTGTTTAAAACACAGGGTCCTTCCCAGCCTGCTTTGGCTGAAGGGAAATACTGGATGCCGAGGCAAACAGATCAAAAGAGACCTTAACCTATGAGTGATTTGCTAGCAACCACCTCCTTCATTCTTACTGTACCCACAGCTTCCCAAACTGGGCCCTGGGGTGGCTACATGAAAAACTAGAAGCACAGCAGAAACTTAAACTCATTCCTGCTGCCAGTGGCACTGCAGCCACCAGAAGTCTCTATAAACCAGGGTCCTGAACAGGCTCTCACTGACAGCAGTATGGGCAGAATCCCCACCAGATCTGGAAACCTGGTTCTGATGAAGGTTTTTCTCCAGAATTAAAACCAATATAAGGAGGATGGACGCTTGGGAGTTTTATTTTACACAGTGGCAGCCTACTGCAGTATTGTGCAAAACATCATAGAAAGCAAACACAAAGTTCCTGACAATAGTTTCAAGCTGGGCAAATTCAGGATGACAAGACCACAGCAGAACTGCTCAGCAAAACTAAATATCCCCAGTGATCCCTTCCTCTCCTGCCCCCACCAACAACTGAGTGATGCACTGCTAGTATCTCTTGCTTCCATTTTAATTTTTTGTCCTGTCTCTCACTGAGAAATGTAGAACTTCCTGTCTATGCTGGAGAGATGTAACAGCTAAGGAGATGGCCCATATGGCTCCTCTTCTCAAGAGACCATTTTTAACTCATTCATAGCTAATTCCAGGAGATCACCTCAATGTAGCAAAGTCCGGTTGAATTTTTGGAACGTGAATATTATCAAAAAGGTCCTCTTGAGGAAAGGAACGGGTTTGGAACTGAATGGAAAAGCATGTTAAAAAGGAGGCAAGGGCAATGATTGTAGAGTTGAACCAGCCTCCTAGGGAAGACCTCTTAATCAAAAAAGTACACCTACATTTGAAATGCAGCAAAGCACAAATTAACACTGCAGGGCTCTAATTTAATTTTGTCTGTGGGGGAGACCTTCCCTGCAGCACTCTTTCAACAGGGATAGCGTCAAAATTGGGGAGAAAAAAAAATTTGCAGAGGAGGAAGAGTTTTATTTCTAGGTTTCTTTTGGCTACCAATCTAATTAATGACAAGAGTTAATTGGATTGGTAGCCAAAAGGAACTGAAATAAAATCCCAAATTCTAAAGTTATGCAACTGATTTGTATTTCTTTCTTCTATCTTTCATTTGGGGCTCAGTGCAAGGGCATGTACATTCCTTCTTTTCAATTGTTTTTGCTCACCTTGTCTGTTGACATACTTTATTCCAATTATGCTCCCTCTGTTGAATCCTTAATTTCCTAATGCAGCTCCATTTGCTTTGGATTTGAACAAACATTCTGGGCTTGGCTGGTATTTTCAATGTCTGCCACTTTCTGAAGAATCTCAGATTTTTTAAAGGAAATTACTGGACACGTTTAATTCTTTATTTTGACAGACTGAAGTGTCATGTTCCAAGACAAATTTATTATACACTCACAGGAAATAAATAGGCTATAACTTCTGCTATTAAATATAACTAAAGCTTTTTTTTAAAAGAACACTTACTATTTTCCTAACATCCACGCATTTTATAATGTATTTCTAGCATGCAGCTTCTTGTCAATTTACCATCTTTGCTTAATTTCTGTGAATATCAAAAGACAGCTGTACACATACCTTTTCTTTTGGTTTAATTAAAACAGACAGATGTCTTAAAACCAATGGTCCATCTAGACTGTAAGTGAAGTTAACATTTTCAAACGCTATCATTCCTTGGTTAGGCCATTCTGGTGGTGGATGTTTGTTGGTCTCCCAAGGAGCTTCTTTTTCAAGTTCTGTGTACTCCATTACTCTTTCTACTGATATCATCTAAGGAGAGGAAAGGAGACATAAATATGTGAACTTCATCCTATTGCATACACTGCAAATACTGCATGCACATAAATATGTGTGTGTATTTTTACTATAGAGATTCAGTGCAAATTAATCCATGGTTTTTCTTTTAAACACATGTAGGAGTACGTGGTGCCATTCTAGGCTTTCTTTATACAGCTAAATAAGTGGAAAGAATGTATCCCATGTCCTACTACAGATCTGAATCTATCATGATACATAAAGCCATACATAAGCATTTCTCATCAGTAGGATTAATTACAAATCTAAGTACGTGCATAAGTATTAAGAAAATTAAGCTGTGAGAGTTGTCTGTCAGTCTTGACTAAGATGACACCAATCCACTGTGTGTTGGAAAGACAAAGCTAGACATGAAACTGCCAAATGAACTACAGCAGACACATGAATGAGTCAGACTCACTGCCCTGCACAGGACAACCCCAAAAAGATCACACCATGTACCTGAGAGCATTTTTCAAATACTTCTTCAACTCAGGCTTGGTGCTGTGACCACTGCCCTGGGGAGCTTGTTCCAGTGCCCAACCCCCCTCTGGGTGATGAGCCTTTTCCCAATATCCAACCTAAACCTCCCCTGACACAACTTCAGGCCATTCCCTTGGGTCCTGGCACTGGTCACCACAGAGATCAGGGCCTGCCCCTCCTGTTCTCTTTGTGAGGAAATTTTAACTGCAGTGAGGCCTCCCCTCAATCTTTTCCAGGCTGAACAGCCCCAGTGACCTCAGCCACTCCTCACACAGCTTCACCTCCAGATCCTACACCACCCTCATGGTCCTCCTTTGGACGCTCTCCAATAGCTTCATTTTGTATCGTGCCACCCAAAACTGCACACAGGACTAACGAGGGTGCACCACCCACTGAGGAGAGGGTGACAATCACTCCTCTTGACCAGCTAGCAACAGAATAGAGAGGAAATGTTCCTGCCTCCTCTAGGTGTAGTCACCCTTTAACAACCAGGGATTTTTGGTGGATGTCCACCTGTCAAAGAAGTCAATGCTAATCACAGCTCCATAAAATAATCAGCATTTCACATTGCCTTTCTTTTCCAACGTATTTCTGTATCACAGCCTCCAAGAAAGCAATTTAGTACATGTGACACTCGCACAGACACTTCCAGAACATCCCCAATGGTATGAAAAAACCTGAAAGCTTTCTTCTCATTCCTCACAATATCTGTCACTACTAGTTTACTGGTGTGTAAAAAATGCACTGAAGAAGAATGTGGTAGCAAAAAAAAAATTTCTGTAATCATTGTTGTTGTTGTAATTATTATTATTTATAATTATATTATAATATTAATTAAGCATGGCTTTCTAACTTCCACAAAAGGACGACACATATTTCCTAGACTTCAGTTATCAACACAACAAAAGTTACTTCCTGTAACTTCAGTTGTCAACACAACAAAAAAAAAATCCCAGGTTTGTATTCAGCATGTTTTTTTTACAATCTACTTTTCTTATGTATCATCTTAAGAAAGTAAGCAGGCAAATTAGAACATGCTAGTAAATATTGTGAATTGGTCAAAGGCGTTCTATATAATCTATTTTGGAAAACACAATCTTCTCAGCTGAATATAAACAAATACTTGCATATTTGTGTTAACTTAGAATGAATTAAAAAGTTATAAGCCTTTGCAATGGAATAACAGGACTCTTAAAATGCCATGAGGGATATAAATAAAATTTTAAAATGCAATAATAAATAACAATAAATTATAAATACCAAATATAAAAACATAATTTAAAATCTTCCTTATAAAGGGATTAATTTATTGCAACTTTAGCAAGTTGCAATGCAATTGTCTACACTGTAACTAGACAGTCGCGTTTCTGCTGTAAAGGGAGATTGTAAAACCTCCCTTACTATGAATGGAGGACAGTCCCTGGACACAATTCATCTCAACAAACGTGCAAAATCAGTCAGACAAATTATAACCTAAAAGAAGTTATTTTTCTTTATAACTGCAGAGTGGTGCCTCAATTGCTTGCTAAGGTATTAATATCCTAAGTTAATTAAGAAGAAGCTAATCCTTAAGGCTTCATGTTACAAGCATGAAAGGAACTAGGAGGGGAAAAGAAAGGAATAAACATTACCAGGTTTTCAACTTCAGCACTTTGTCTAACACCCCACTGGAATGTTCCCATGAGGGTGATTGCATAGGAGAGTGCCAAACCAACCTGCCCCGCATTCAGAGCTGCAGAAGAAAGGAAAAAGAGATTCAAATGGGTACATTGTAATTACACAAAATCTCACTTAAGTTCACTTTCATGAGGTTACTTACATGATGGAAGCATCACAGCCAGAATGTTATTTGGTTACGTGCTGCTTGCTATCTGTGCAATGAGCAGCTCCAGGAAGAACAGCTCCCTGCTGCAATTTTTGGGTACATTTTGGAAACATTTTGAAAAGACAATCCCAATTCTCCTTGGCCTGGCTTTTATACAAAAACTGAGGCTCATCTCAAGACCATACTTACATAGATTGTTAGGGTCATCTCTATCTGGCTGAGCATTAGTTAACTCTTCACATTTTTTCTAAGGAAATTAGACAAGGCCCTAAGCAAAAAATTTGCATAAAATTATTTCAAAATTAGTTACGAACATTTACATCAACTTTGTACTCTTATAAGCCATCAGATAAAGTAACTGGGCAGAAGATTTCTTCCCTGTTTACACAAGCATTTACTGTGTTCGGTGGGTCTACTCTAACAAAATAAATGTATTCTGTCTGCCCCAGTATTAAGCATGATTGTCCTCTGACTTACTTGAACTTCATCCTAACATTGTCCCATTGACTTCAAGAGAGCTACTCCTTATCCAGAGGCAAGGAAAGAGTCAGGACTATTGTTTTGACTTCTCTTTTTGCATTCTACTAACATCAAATCTAGCTCAAAATTTGCAGAGTTGTGTAGCACACAGAGTGTTCAAATTTTAAAACACACACGTGCATATACAAAAGTTATCCAAAGAAAAAAGAAAAGAAACAAAACCAGCAAATTAGCACTAATTTTCATGTCCAAGGTAATTACTTCTTCCTTCATGTTTTAGATGACTATCTCATTCTAGTACATCTAACCCAATTACATCCTGGATGATGCATACACTAATGACAGTTCATGAGTGACAGTGAACACAAAATGTATTATTACGAGGCAATTTTCTTTCTGGAACTGGCCTATCCCACTAATCCAAGATATGACAAGAGGATCCCAAGGAACTTTAGCTTGCCTTTTGACCTACTGTGCCATGTGCAGAAAGGAAAAAAGTTGTTAAGAGGCAGCTCCGTGGGTGTTTCAGTATGAAAAGCAAAGCCCTGTAGGCCCCAAAGAGAAAGACATAGGTAGGGAAAACGGAGAAGATTTATTTCTTGTTATTGCTCTGAAAGCCAGAATCTTGAAAGTGAAGACTGACTGCAGATGTGCAAGTTTGTTTGCACACTTGGGGATGATGACAGATGCATGCCTCAGCCCGGAAGACGTCTGAACTGCCTCCAGTACTTGCAGGAAAGCAGATACAGCCCCAATGCCCTAGACTAAGGAAGAGATCATGATCTAGAAAGAACCATTTAACTTAATTACAGCCTTTAAACAATTAGAAACAGTAACATATGAAAAAGAATTAGACATTACTATACATGGTAATTACTGGGTGAACTTTTTTTGACGTCTGTACTTACTCTTGGCGAGAATCAGGGAACCAAAAGCAACCACTATAACAAAAACGGCACAGATGGCATCCAGACGCACAGCAAACCACCTTGAGGTCGTCAGAAAGAGAAACCAGGCCTCTAAAGTGTATTTTACAAAGACATAAAACCAGTGGATTATTAGAAAACTAAGCTGTGTAATTATCACTGAATTAACTCAGGTTAATAATACAAGTTGTCAAAAAAACTCAACATTGCTATCTTCAAGCGCATGTCTGCATGGAGTGATGATGATCAGGATGCTGACCAGTTTTCCTGAAATTGTCTAATTTAGTTTTCACACCAATATCAACCACAATAGCAATGACAGCTAGTATAACATACAGTAACAGGAAGAGAAAGAAAAACAGCCAGGGCTTGAAGCATGGTCCATTTATTTAAAATGGGAGCCTCTTCTGAACTCTAGTAGACTCCAGAGTCTTACACAAAAAGCAAAAGTACAACTGCACTTACTGTAGCTGGACTAGAGTCTACAGGCTTTCAGCTAGAACATATCACAACAGAAGTGTCAGAGTCAAGACTTTAGAAGGCAGCTGCAGCTGGTTACGCTCCTGTAGGAGCTACTCAACACAGCCAGTGCAGTGCAATACTTGGTACAGGTATACAGAGCTATTCAGATGATTATTTGCACATATTAACGTTTGGGGAAGCTCACAGGTGGATACCTCCACTCTGCACTCACATCCAGGTGTTGACAATTTGGTGCTAAGTTCCATCCCAGATAGATATGCTACAGTACAAGGTACAAGAGAGAGCAGGAAAAGGCACTGCAAAACACACAGCAAAGTGTTTGAATTCAGGGACAAAACCAGAACCATAACAAAGCATGGCATTATTTATTGCTTAGGCTTCAGTCAGAGGAATTGTTCCAGCTGCTACCAAGTCACAGCAGAAGGTGACTTCCAACCCCTTCTGCCTTGCTTGCCATTACTCCCTGCTACAGATCAGTGCAGTTTCAACTGTTCAGTGTTCCTCAGCCCAGAGCTGGGAAAAATTCAGACTAAAAAAATTCTCCCTTTTGTAAGATAGAGGAAGTAAGTCTGGTTTTAAGCCTGATCATCCTCAATAGCCAGATTATGGAGTGATCAAATAAATCAATTTACCTAACAGAAACCTCCACGTATCTTCTGAAGGGCAGCAGAGGGTAAGACTGAGGATGACAAGAGGCATCCAGGTACGGGACAGAGCTGGTAACTTCTTAGTACCATTTACATCAACCCTAACTGCATATGGCTGACCACACATTCAGCATTAAAGGTTGCATTAAACAAGCCATTTGATATGGTCATACACCTGGACACATGGAACAACACATGCAGAAGGGGGTGCTGCAGCAACTCAGAAACCCAGCTCCAGACATTGAATTCACCATAAAAATTTAGTTATTTCTCTGAAATCCAGAAACCAAGTGGCCCTAGAAACAATCTATGGCAGCTTCCTGGTGACATTAAAGCCAATTTTTGGTGCAACAGCGTACTTGTAAGATCAAGAAGTGGGACAGGAAGTAGATTTTCCATCTCCAAGCTTTGGCTCCATTGACCCTAATTGTCCAGGAAGGCTGGTTAAACTGCCAGCATGAGATGGGTCATTTTGCAACCTCCCTATGTAACAGGGGCACTGTGCATAGAGGAAGAAATCTGACAGTCACAGAAACAAATGAAGACTCATCATGGTCTGATGACTCATCGGCTTGCTTATGGAGATGGGCACTGGCAGGAAGGAAATGGGTTTGGTCAAATCTCAGCGTGCCTTTCAGATGTTTTTTATCTAAAATTTATTTAATACTCCATTCATAGGCATCCCTTAAAGAGGTTCAAAGCAAATGTCCTGAGTCCTAGGCTCAGGCCTAAATAGAGAGGAAGATCCTACTCCAGCTGAAAGTGCTAAACAAAACCATTTATGGTTGGGAGAGCCTTGTGCAATGCAGGAAGAATTCAGATCTCTTTAGGAGACTGAAAATCCCAGGACTCCAACTTTGTGAGCTGCTATGAAAGGTATTCTCTTACATTAGCTACTGCTTGCTCACATTTACTATCAAAGAACTATCCAGGGTGAAAACAACTTCAGGAAATCTCTAGCTCAGCCTCTGGCTCAAGCACAGTCAACCTGGAGGTCAGACCATGTTGCTCCATGCTTTATACAGTTTGAGTCTTGAAAATTGACACAGATGAAGCCTGCATCTCTGGGCAATCTTTGCCTCTGCTTGACTGTGCTAACAGTGAAATAGTTTTTCCTTTAATTCAGGTTAAACCTCTCTTGTTACAGCTTAGACCCAAGTGGTTGCCCCTACCACTGTGTACCATGGTGAGGAGCCTGTCTTTAGAGCAACATCCTTGCAGATACTGGAAGGCAGCTACTGAATCCTCTGGATGCTGCCTCTTCTGTGAGCTGAATGAGCCCAGTTACCTCCCCACACAAGGAAATCTCTCCTGTTAACACCCTGACTACCTTAGTGGCCCCTCCATGGAGCCCATTCCACTTTGTTAGAATGCTTCCCAGATCTGGGGGTCCAAAACTGGCTGAAGTACTCCCAGTGTGGGCTAACAAGTGCTGAGGGGGATAAGCACTTCCCTCCTTCCCCTGGCTATGCTCCTGTTAATACAGCCCAGATGGTGTTGCCCTCCTTTGCTGCCCAGGCACAAATTCCCTATGAGGACCAAAACCCACAGACACTTTAAGCCAGCTGGTGTACCCCAAAGACTCTGGTGGGAAAGACACCAAGATGAAGTGTGTAGGAATGGAGAAGAGTGTGACTGTAAGCACTAAAGCTTGACCTCAAAAACAGGTTTCAGATCTACCCAGGAAGGGTATTACTGACAGTTTTGTTAGGGAGATGCACAAAACTGACTGAAAAATGAAAGAGTTTTTATGTTCCCTAGGTCTGACCTTAAAATATAGAAAAATATTTCTTTTAAATGTCACAGCCCTCTTTGTATAGTGAAACTTCTATACACAGTTTATTGACTAAAGAATGTCTTCTAATATAAAGTTAAAACACAACTTTGTCCTCCCTTGCTATGAGCTACTGTAACATTGATTTGGTCAGATAACTAGAAACTCTAAAATATTAAGAAATAGGAAATTCAAAGCTAGAGGTGCCTTCCTGGAAGATATACTGCACCAGTCACAAGTCACTGGGCCCAACAAGGTCAGCTTGCATGATGCTACAACCTGTGATTAACTGTACTTCAGAAAGGAGCAACTGGTCTGGTATGAAACCTTGTAAATCTATAAATTACAAAGCAGCCATCGGATATACCTGTATGCCTTACAACAGAGGAAGTTCACAACCTTGCTTAACAAACACAGGACTGAAAACTTGCATTCTGCTGCATCTTGAAAAATATTTAAATAACAGAAGTTAAAGAATCACAGTGCAAACCTGAATTGTATTACTTATTCTTGCAGAATACCACTATTTTATACCTTCCAATGATGTTAATTCCATATACTAGATTTAAGCCCTGAATGCTACTCGAAGTAAAAAATAAAGTTTATTTATGCAACTTCTCCAAGATTATTTATATTATCTACCCATTCCCAGCACGCTAGTTATTATCAAATGTTTCATAATATAGCTTGTTTCCCCTACATCTCTCTCTGCCCGCCCCCCTCCTTTTCTTAAAGATGGAATCCAGGAAAATGTTTAAAGTTATTCTAAAAATATTCTTATCAGGCGTACTTTCAAATGTTTATCTTATACATTGTTAAAACATATGCATGGGTATTCTAAATTATACTACAGCCCAAAGTAAATTCTCTAAATCTAGACAGATAATGTTTTTGTTCTAATACAGAAATTTACCCTAAAGAGACAAATGCACAGCTCCTACTGATTTTAATGCACATTATATACATGTCGCTGAGGGCATAAGATATTTCCCTCCTACTGTGCAAAGGATTTGATTTTTCACATCAATTCATCACAAACCTGAGTGGAGGTCTTGGTGTGCGTCAAATAATTTTTGAAATCTTTCCTCTGCTTTCAAAGCCCGAATAGTCCAAAGCCCCTGGAGGGATGATGACAAGTGGGAGAACACTGGACTTCGAGCTACAAAGGGAAATGAGAGTTAACTTAACAATAGCTGAAGGACAACATTTAATTCTTTTTGCACCACACTAATCTTTAATCCTACTACTTTATATTTAACCATACAAACTACTCTACTGCATCTTTTTAGAATAAATATGCAATATCTTTAACTAATGTCCTCTTACTCAAACAGAATCAGTCAGACAGCCAGGCAGATTAATTTATAGAAAATGTCTTACATTTTTAACAATAGCTGTCACTGAAGAAATTCCTTGAGCTTTATTAATGACATCAGGCACTCATGTTATGTTATTCATAATGCTTAATATTCCATATCATAGTCAAGCTAGTCAGGCACAAGAGTCAGATAAAGTCAGAAATACCATTAGTATAAGCATGCAAGGTCCCAGAGACCAGCAGCTTAGCATGTTCTTAACTAGCTTTATTTACAGATAGTTAAACTGAAATACCCTAGGTTTATCATTATGCAAAACAGGAGTTAAGCATGTAATTCACTAGTTGAGAACCAAGGCATTAAGGAAGTTATTTGCATAGCAAAAGAACAAAAAAATCTTTACTGGACTGTCTATAAAATACTAGCATTTCACATAATAATAATAATAAGCAGGGTTCAAACTAACATTAAGTCCCACCAGACTACATACTTGTGGATTCTAGACGTTTAATATCTCTTGAAGTGTCTAAGAAATATCGTCGAAGAAAAATGAAAAGAATAAATAGTGGAATTAAGGGGATGAGTATCCAAGGAATCACTGCCACAGCCACAGCCACCACACCAAAAATCTGTAGGAGAGTCTGGAGCACAATAGAAACAAAATAAAAAACTCTTTGCCAGAAGAATTTAATTTAGAACAAGTATAAAACTATTTAACACTACTGAAACACACAAATATTTAAACATAACTACCACATTTAAGAGCGGATGCATTGTATAACGTATGAGCAACATCTATTTTTAGGCAATTTGGAAAATTTACAGTAACACCTAAATTGACTGGTTTTGCAGTTTATGGTTTTCTTCCACATTATTTGTTCTTTAAGAAATGTCTTTACAAAGCTGGTTGACTGAACATTAGTGTCTTTCTTTGTAGACTGTTTTGTGACTGCTGCAATAAAGTAACAGATGATCAATGTAATAGACAACTAATCTTTAATGGACCCTAGTTAATTGGGGAATCAAGAATATGTTTTTTCACTCCTGCTAAAAAGAAACTGGTGAAAAACTGGCTTTCAAATTGAGTTGAAAGACTTGACAGATGGAAGAGAGACTTTCAACACAGGCTTGCAATGTTTTCCTGAACACAACATTGTCCCGTTTAGAAAGAAAACCCAGGACAGGAGAAAGTGGGCTTTCTCTTCTCAAAGCATTGCATTGTGAAATGCTACAAATAAGAAGAAAATGTTACACAGTGCAGAAAGTGTCATAAAAGGCTGGTTTTACTAGGTTTACTTGATGTAACAGCTGAGGTAAATCTGACTACTCTTAGAAAACTAGATATAATGAGGAAAACTCTGTTGCTTAAGACAGAGGATCCCAGCTCAACCTTCTGAATTAAATCCTCCATTTCCTTCACATCTTTCATCAAACTTTCAGTTTGAATACGGAGTCAAAACCATCATCTGCACACAAACTTCTTTCAGAACCCAGCTGTGCATGAATGAGTGTATGGCAGGAGTCCTGGTATACTGTAATTAGGGTGTTCCCATTTGCTCCTTAAAAAGGGGGGGAAAAAACCCCAACCCATATAAAAATAAACCCATACTGTAGAGAAGAAGAGAACTAAAATCCTAGCTCAAGAATAAATTCCTGTATTATTCTCATTAACAAATTCATTAGAAATGACAATATTTTCTGAAAATTTTTCATTTTATGGACTGTAGAGCAGCCACCTTCTTCATCATCACATACAACACAGAAGTGGATTCCAGCTAAATTTTGTGGCTGCCTTGATTTTTAGATGCCAAAAATGCATTAGTGACCACTGGGTGCCAGAAATGTCTTACAGCAAAAATGCTTCCACCCTCTGAATTTTCCAACTCAGTGCACACTTAAGCAACACATCAGCTAAGGTAGATACCAGAGAGCTACCTGTGTTTTCCAACACTTTCAGCAGAAGTCTCTATGAAACACTGCATTTCCTATCGCACTTCTGGTAGCCCACTAAGGCCAAAACCAAGCAGAACCTTTACCCCCAAATTTGCTTTATTTTTTCTTCAGGCTTCTCTGACTTCACCCTAATTTGACCTGACCAAAGAGCAAACCCACACACCTTAGACTGCATGAGTCAGCTCTAGCCTTAGAGGTCATGAAAGAAGATTTATCAGTATAATAGCCCCACATCTCATAGATCCTGAAAGCACATTTTAGGGTCTCATAACTCTATTAAGGAAAATTGCTGTAAGGCAGGCAGGGGAAAGGAGCTCTGAAGGAAGGTGCATTACCACTACACTGCTCACCTGTGGGTTAAGGTGTTGACAGCATCATGTTGTTTGACCTTCTAGATACACACAGCAGATGGCAAACATTTTACCTAGATTTCATCAGGACGAGGTAAGGTGGCAACGAGAGCGCACGGTGTTCCACCTGGATCAATTATGCACATGGCCTTGTCAGCACAAAGCAAAACAAAGCACCCGGGCTCCTCACCAGCACTGCCAACAGCCCTTCTCTACCTTCTACTTCTCTGGCATTCTTTAGAACCCTGTAAACATATTTCCTTTTTATCATGGGATGAGGAGAAAGGAAATAAAGATTCCTGACCTCCTACAAATTTTCTCCTGTCTAGATCTCCACTTGCCTCAGTGATGCTCATTATCTCTGCCAAGCCTGCCTGCTTGGCATAAATGGTATGCTGGCTAAAGGCTCCCTCACCTCCACCCTTATCAGCAGAGACAAGTCCGTTCCTTTCTTCCTGCTCCAAACTCACTCCTGAATCTCTTTATACACCTGCTGCCTTCTCCCTCCGTCACTTCCTAGACAGCCACAAAAAAGCTGTTTCTGAAGTACACAGTCTCCTCATAACATCAGCCACAAATCTGAAGTCTAATGTTGAGGAGAGCTGCTTCAAGGAAAAGAATTCTGAGCAAAACAAATGCTTCTTAATAAAAAAATGAAGAAGCCAAACTGAAGTTTTAGTGATGATAATCTAGAATATGTTGCAAACTGCCGGTGGGGGTGGGAGTGGGAGTAAAACTATTAAGATCCAGCTCATGTAAACAAAGCCTTGCTACGGCAGAAATACAGGGAAGGAAAAGATGGGTAGGATGACTAAAGTAAAAATCTGACACCGCCTTTGGAAGGAATTTTAGATGAGCCTGAACCACCTTATCATTATAAAAATTTATGATAGGGTGGATCAGTCATGTGTGTTGTTTTTTTTGAAAACCAAACTTGCATATAAATTAACTCTTAATGAAGCAGTCTGAAAGCCAGACACAACCATTTGCAGACTGTAATCATGTAGTCACTGCGTGAGGTAAGGCAAAGGTTCTAGCTCCTGCATTTCACAAGAGACAACCAACCTTTGCAGCTGGAGACCGCCCCAACTTCTACCAGATTCACAGTGTGCCAGCTGCAGGACCCAAGATAATCAGCAGGCTGACAATAATGATAGCACGAGTAGTCTGGTGTCTCTCCTCTCTGGACACAAACAGCAAGAAAGGCTCAGGACTGGGTATCTGGACTTCTCATTGCAGAACCAGCTTACAATGTAAAGTTGCATCAAAAGTTTAAGATTTTCCTACCTAAAAGAAATATGGCCTAAAAACTCAGGATCTTTTACTGTATTTCTTAATTTTAGCATTCAAAATTTAATGACTGTGCAGAAAATAAAAGTCAAACCAAAAAAAAAGAAGAAAAGCAACCAAAACAAAAACACAGGAGCTGATGAATTACATTTTACAGCTATCTGCACAGTATTTGAAACAAGGCCACCTTGCACAAAAGACAACAGATGCACTGGCTACCCAGACCAAAAAGACCTGGATAGTTTCAGGAAAGACTTGCTTTCTGTTTCCCTGGAGAAAGATGAATCTCTCACACGCAGTCTATCCCTAGAGTACAGAAAAGCCCATGTTGTTTCTGTTGGAGTTACCCTCTTGCTTACAAGAGTCCTGAAAGATTTCCCTCATGCTTTGGTCAGTCACTCCATTTACTGTGGCTTTTTTTTTTCCTTACAGATCTTCTCTTTTACTGCAGCAGACATACCCAGCTATAACCCTCTGGGGAAACGAATGCTCTGATCAGCATATTCACTTGTGAAACATGCCTTCCCTTCATCATCTGATGACCTACATATCCCTAATTCTTACAGGTGCTGAGAGTGATATCCTGAAGTTTCTATCTCAAACAGGTCTTGATCTAGGAATAACAGGTATTTCTGTACCACAACCACAGAACAGAAAAACATGCTATAGGACCTACTACCATAGGAACGACACTATTCTGGACTTGCAGCTGCTGACCTGGTCGGATCTCTAATCAATGACAGGAGCCCAGGGGACGGGATTTGAGACTTGGAAACCTGATTGTGGGAGTCTAGATGTGGCTCACAGTGAAACTCCTGTCCTAGTTTAAAAGTTTAAAAAGTGATGAATACAATAGTTCAATTGTTTAGATTGGAAAAGACCTCTAAGGTCATAGAATCCAACACTTAATGCAGCCAGATCCACCACGAGACCACGTCCTTAAGCACGACATCTATTCATCTTTTAAACATGTCCAAGGATGGTAACTTCATCTAACCTTTAAGTGCATACCTAATGATCCTGTGGTTGAATATTTCTCTACAATCCACTAACTGTATTTACTTGATGCCCTCTGACTACAGCAAAATAAGCATCTAAAGCCCATCAAGCCTAAATGTGTATGACCAAATCTACAGACAAATCCCACGTAAGAACTGCGGCGTTCCAGGACCGGTTTTACCAATACTTAAGCAGAAGCCAAATACACCTACTCAGCCCCAATTCTGAAATCCCTGGACCCCAATATACTCTCCCAAGGATTATATTAGCCCATGGAACTGCCACAAAGCCATACTAATTTAATAATAGCAAAGGCACATGGCCTCAATTTCAATTTGAACCTTCACTGCATTAACTCAGGGCACTCTCAGTCAGGCTGTGCTGTCTGAAGTAAAGCCAGGTCAAGAAACTACAAAACCCCACTCTGTTCATACTTGCTTGGCATCACCCTTCCTCCTCCTTCTCTCCTACCCCTGACTGAAATTATTTCCTTGTTGACTCTGCCAAGTAACTGCATGCACAATCAATCCCTAATCCAGTTCTGACATTTTCTTTATCCTTGAATGCTTTTTTTTTCCCAAACCAGACTGTTTGGACTGACTGACCTGCAGCTCTGTTAAAGAACAACTGTACAGGTGGTTGGTTAGACTGGGACAGCAGAAGACAAGTTTCCCTGGGAAGATGACATTGCAATGAGAAGATCAGAGTGATAAACACTTTACTCAGGCCAGCTCCACCCAGAACCACAGTGTAGATTTTCTGCATTTTCTCCCCCTTATTACAAAAAGCCACAGGAAACATCCAAAGAGAAAATAGCACCTAAACTATCCTACTTCGTTTTACTCACTTAAAATAGCTGAGTTCAGGTGAGTAGTCTTGTCTTCAAACTACTTTTTAACTAAATTTACAGGCTTTCTTTTGGAACCGGTTAAAAATAAGTATATGTGGTTGTTTATACTAGTGCTTGCATCAAACTGTCAGAAACACATTAGTCTTCAGCAAAAATGCAATGAAGACTTACGAGTACAGCAGAACACACAGGACATACAATATTTAAAAGGCATCTCAGACAGTGTCCTTTTCTGAAGCAACCAGGGACAGCAGTCTTTGACAGGAATGATAGCTCTCAGTCACTGTTATTCAGCTCCAGGAAAATGTGCATCCATGAGAAAATCTGGAATTTAAAGACCAAGACAACCAATGCACTGAAAGGGGTAAAAAAAGGCACAGCTGGAGAAGAAATGAAAATTGTCATTTCAGATAAACTTAAAGAAGTAAGAACTAAATACTGCCAGCTCTAAAAGCTTCAAAAATAGCAAGTTCATCTCCTGCGAGATGCTCTCTTCTTCTCGGAATCCTGCTATTTCCAATTAGTTGACAAGAGGTTACCTAACTAAATCAATGTCACTGCAAATGGGCTGAATACATCTGCCAGACACACCACAGAAATGTATTCAAGATTTCTAATCACATCCTTAATGCTAGCACCTCCTATTTGTTCTCGTCTCTACAAGACAATCCTTCTGGATCGCTGTTTTTCCAAGTGAACAAGCTTATACTGAGCTCCTCAGGGCAAATGTTTCCTGTGCCACCAACACGCTCATTCATTTGCCTTGGCATGCATTTTGTCATTAAGTGAGAAGCCTTAATATTTGTTTGAGGTCACAGCAAACTGTGTGCAATTGTTCTTTAACAAGTGACCTTACCATAAAAAGGGTGCTTTCTTTAATACATTGGCACTGCCACCACTCTCATATTCAAACAGCATCCTATCATCAGTAACCTCTTACACTACAAGAAGGGATAGGAATAGGCTCTCTGGGCACCCTGGGCCAGGAGGTTTAACTGCCTCATGCAGAATTTGATTGTAATAGCAGTTTCCAAAAATCACAGTCTGTATGTTGTCTGAGACTTCCAGATATGATGCTTTGGAAACAGTCACATAACCAAGCTCTGGACTCAGTGATTCTGACAGACACTTAAAATACTCATCTTTTAAAACTCCGCACTGCGTTCCTACAACATTGAGAGGTTATCTTCCTTCTAATAATAAACTATCTTCACTCATGTAAGAAGTTTGTTGCCAGGGCTCTTCAGCCATGGTAGTAAGTTACTTCCAGCTAATACAGGTTTTCCATGGAAAAACAAGCTTTTATCAGAGCCAAAAGTACAGCCTCTGCTTAGGCATGCAGCTCCTGTTCATACCCACTGTACATGGAAACCAGTGCTGTCATACACAAAATGACAGTGCCAACAGCCATTCTTGTAAATGGCTGTGGATAATGTATTTTTGTATTTTTAAGCAGTAAAACCTTGAGTAGGATCTTTGATTTTCTGAAGTGCTCCTTGTCTATTGCACCTTGTGCCCCCTAAGCACATCTGCACAGAAGTGTTCTCAATGATTTGGGCAGCAAGTCACAACTTTGCAATGAGGATCTATAGAAAAGTGAGAGTTCTTCCTGAAGTTATGGGGAGTTAGTTATAACTTTACTGTGACCTCCTCCCTGTATGAATAATATAAAGAATTAATATGTTTTGCTGTTCATCACTTCTCCTGTGAATAGTCCCTGGCTATATTCTTACACTTTTCCCAAGGAAAAAAAGGGAGCACACACGAGAACTACTCACATAAACTACAGTGGTCTTTGTACCATGAAAAATATGTTTTATTTTCTTGTGGAACACCTCAGATGCTGAGCACAACTTTGCACAGTAGCTTGAGGAAACAGCATTAATCAGCGAGTGTAGAACATGCACACACACATGCTTTGCTTTCTTGACAGCTCTTGCCACAACCTGCCTGAAACACGACAGAAAAATGTCTGGCATCACCCAACATTCCCAGAGTTACTCCTCATGTAGCAGAAGCATCCCTTTTCCATCATATCAATTTAGAGGGCTTGTGCCTCCAATATCCACCCCCACTGCCAAATGTGGTCGCTTTGTTGGCTGTTGCACTTGCTTCAAGATTCCCAGAACAAGGCATTTTTGTATCTCCTCTATCAGTCCTTACTGTCAAGTAACTGATATTTTTAAAGTAAAATAAAGAATGGCTTGACAGTTTCTGCTCCCCTCCTACCTCTTAGAAGTCATTTCCACAATGTTCCTTCAGTTGTATAAGACAAGACAGCCCCACTGAGCACAGAGCCTTACGAAACTAAAACATTTGATTCAACAGTGGGTATTCTTCTCCTTAGCACTGCTACAAGTGGTGTATTTCCCACTTTCTTCTTTATTCATATGTTTAGCACTTTACCAGCAGAGGCTGATTCACTGATACTTATCTCACTTTTATCCCCTTTTGAAAGCAGATTTTGTTTCAGTGATAATTATGGAGAACATATACATAGAAGAAGAACAAAAAAAATCAACAAACACCTCACTGTTTTCAGGCAATTAGGATGCAGGAGGCAGATCTTACAGACCAATACAAAATGATGCAAAAAAAGGGATCATAAAAGGACTGGGAGAAGTTAGGCTGAGAAAAGTTAGGCCTTTTGGTATCGCCAGTGCAAAACTGTCAGCACTGGGAAAGGGACACAGGGGAAAGGGAAAGGATCACAGAAAGTAGCTCATGCCCTCCACAAATAGCAACCCCTATTGCCACTGCTAGAGAAAAACCACTGCCCTAGACAGACCACTGCTGTGACCCTGCACGGCATTAGGATCACGTTCACGTTCTTATGGTCAAGTCCATTAATTTACTTGCTGAAATACTGCATCACAGTTTTGCAAACTGTCTTTGAGCCTTATACTTTCCTGCCTCACGTCTCTTGTCCCTCATGGCCATAATGCCAGAGCAGCTGTGCACCCTCCTCAAGAGTACCTCGTTTTCAACTGCATGACCTTTTCTGCTCAGCCAAGTCTGACTTTCACCAGAAGTCAGTTCTGGATCTTTCAACAACTTTAAAAGCTTTGTGCTACATTCAAACTGTGGGCTCTTCTGTTACAGAGAGTTTGAATTCCTCAGTAACACAGCTCTTCAGGCTTACAGCAACTACAAGCTTTTAAGCATTTTATTGTTGTTCTTGCTATTTAAATACTAAAAATGACTAAATACTGACTACTAATGCATTTTTTTAGGTGGAATAAAAAAATACTCATATTTCTGTAAACACCACAACAGGCTCTCTGCCCCAGTTAAATGAAAACTATGAAAAATATTAAGGACTACAACATCAGCTAAGTTTTATTTCCTAAGAAATAAAACTACCTTGTTTCCTTCTGATCACACTCTTTCACAGCAGATATCCAAAAAATGCTTTTTAACCTGTCCCTGATGTTTTTTCCCTTAACACCCCCAGAGCTTTGCCACTTTGATAGGGCTATAAAATACTACTTTCCTATTCAAACTAAACTCCTGACTCATAATTTTTCAGTACTACATGATGTCTGGAGACCACTCAGCACCAGGAAGCTTAACAGTAGTCTGATACTTTCAGCAACCATATTTAAACTAATCAGCACCAGCCTCACTCCACCACCAGCAGGTTTCACCCAGTTCAGCTGTTCTGTGCATATCCAGAACCCAGTGAGTAAAGAGAAAATTCCTTGGCAGAGAATAAGCATTATTTTCTGCCATAAGTGTGTGCTCATTCTTTATGTGTTACAAATACGCAGCAAACCATCAGGAAGACTTTTCAGAAGATTTATTTAGCACAAACATCAATAAGGCATGCTTATTGAAGTAAGTAACTGATATCAGGTCTATCTATTAGTGAGAAAATTGCAAAAATTATTTTTCTAAGTGTTACATTGTACTTGACAAATGGGTGGACAACCGGATCAAGTACCAAACTCAGCAGTTTTATAAGAAGGCCGAAACCCCTTATTTTAGCATATGAGTTACTTTCACAGCAAGAGGGCTCTGCTTATTTAAACATTAGTCTGATTTCAAAAATGATTAAGAAAAAGAATTAGGGATGTGATTGTGGAAGAAAATTAAATTGCTCAACATCCTGTTCTTCCACTGTGCAGGAACAATTATTATTAAGCCCTCGAAAGAGCCTTTCCAAAATAGACAGATTTTTGTATTTCAGGAGTACAATCCAAATGAATCAATTTTTTTAAACAATATAAAAATTCCTGTAATGTAGATGTAATACAAAGATGTAACACAAAGACATACGACATTCAGTTACCACCTGAACTCTCATTTTTTGTTGGACAGAACTGCCCACACTGCAATCTGCTCCACCTTTTGGCACACAGACTCATCTGGAGTTTTCGAATCAGCTGCAGAGTTCAATGAGTAGCCACAATATCACCTTCAGCAAGAAAGAAGTTGTTATGTTTTGCAGATGCACACATAACCGTGGCAGCACGTTTCTGTCAGATGCAGTCTTTATTTTTGCTAAAGGTAATTCCTTGTCCCACATGTTTGTTTTGGGCATAGACATGCATAATGATTTAACACACACACACACACACACACCAGCCACATGGCTTAGTAATTTAAATTACCTCCAAGTTTCTCCTTCCTTCTTGAGTCAAAAGTGAAATCTCCAATCCTTTTGCCGAACAGTGAAATCCTAATTTGTTTGTAAGCAGACATTGTCCTATCTATAGTGTATCAGTAGTTTAAGGCAATCTAGAAGATTTGTACTTATCACCAACTGGAACAGGATTGTTACACTCTATGACTGACAGCAGAATTAAAATATTTCCAGCTACTGTGTAGTGTTAGAAATGTTAATGATTTTCAGAAGTCTTAAAACTAATTTTAAAACCAATTTGAGACACAGATATGATAGGTTGCAATAATGCTTAAAAACTCAGGGAAATACCTATAAACAATAATAATAAAAATTCCCACTCTGGCACTGAAAGCAGCAGTAGTATAGACACAAAGAAAGACCAAAAAGAAAAGGAGAAAACTACAGCATATAAATTCACTTGAATGCATAAATACACTTACAGAGTATTTCTCTGCCCTCTTTCTCACTAAGAAAAGCAAACAAGAAAATACCTTACAACAGGTATGAACAGCCCCAAATGAATAGAATCTTTTTCTGGAACTTTTACAAATTCCACCTTAACCAAAGAGGGGAATTTTCCAAACCACACAGAAGAGAGGGCACATCACTGGACTTCCATACAACTATCCTGCCTTCTTTTACCTGAAAATATATGGAAAGTAATCTGATAAAGAAAACAGAGAAGCCCATTTGGCAAAGAGATGATTAAAACCTGACTGTATTTACAGGTTACAACTATCAAAATACTGCAAGAACAGGTACCATTAAACCTCAATCTGCTCAAATGTTAGAGAAATTAAGGTAAGGACTGCACCTCACAAAGCTCATATACTCTAGAAAAAGAAATAGAGAAGACAGAATTCCACTAATTCAAAACTAGCTTTATTTTTCAGAGCACTATAATCAAACCACCTGTATTCCAGGTGGAATGAGAATGAGAACATTTCAATGAGAAAATGAAAGGAGCCCAGTACAAAACTACTGCTACAGATCTACTTCTGCCACGTAAAAAGAGAATAGGAAAAACTAAAAGGAAATGAGTTAAGCGGTAAAGGAGGCAAGGTGACAAGAAGGTAATGACATCACATTTTCAGTATTATTTTAACTCCTTTCTCATGTTAGATAAAGGGTTGCATCTTCAAATATCAAGTAAATAAACACCCTAAAATATTAAAGCAGTTCCATTATGTTCCTACACAAATTAGTTTTGCTACAGTAGTGATCTCTGCTGCCTTGATACTCTTGTGTAGAGAATGGCATGCATACCTATTCTTATAAAAATCCTACATATGAACATAAATAGAGGGAAAAAAAAAAAAAAGGGGGTGAGGGAAAGGCTTAGGCTGGGTATACACAGCCACTACAGTGAGAACAGACACTCAGTCTTCCCCAGAAAACTGAGGTCCTTACATAAACAGGAATCTACCCATTAGCAGTGACACCAGACTACACACTTATCCTGCACACACACCACCAATCTGAGTAAATACACACTCTGTATGATGCAAGATACTCACCCTTCCATTCAAAGGAATGTGATGACAGGTACAAAATAAAGAACAGCAATAGCTGTGGCACAGATTATCTCCCACTGCTGGTCACCATCAACAAGCCTAATTGGCTACTGAGATTTAACAATCAAGTTATTAAAGGACAGAAGAAGAAAAGGTCAATAAAAAACTGCATTATTTAGACACGTGTTTGAGCTAAACTCACAGCTTCTGCACCTTGGTCTTGGAGACACAAATGCAACCCAAACCTCCTCTTCCTCCACTACCTCCCACCCCTTTTATTTGTTTGCTTGTTTGTTTTTAACAATACGGGGGGATGGGGGGTATTTAAAACAAACAAGAAAACCAACTGAAAGCACATGCAAATGCCATATTACCACAGCAAAAGTCAGGATTTTATTGCAATGCTCACTTTAACCTTTTCTGAAATGACAGCTCAAAAGTCACCAATGAAAAAATATATACCCCTATTATTTTTCTTTAGTTTTTAACTGGTCTTTCATTATGCACTAGCCAGATGCACTGCAATATGTGTCTTAGGAAGGTATAACAAGAAAAAGTCCTGTAAGGTTTCAGTAGTCAAGTGTTACCAGGCAACTGTTTTGTGTTTCTTTAATTTATTTATTTTTCATATAAACCTCAGCACAGCAAAACTACCATGATTCAACAGAAGGGAAACCAAAAAGTATCCAAGGTATCCAAGCCACTGGTCTGCTCTATGTACCAGGCTCAACAGAGTCTGTTGACGTTTAACACAGATCCCACTACTGGTTATTTTCTTACAACATACTTGTGATCATATTTTTAATACACACATGAAAACACATGGAAAGAATTATTCTTCAATGAATAAAAATACCTCTTAAAACTCACATACGGACTAAGCTGGAAAAAACAATGCAACAAACTCCTCAGGAATCCCACCTCTCACAAGAAAGCACAAAATAACAACGTCATTGTAAAAAGAAAAGATCCTGGAATTCCTTCTACACACTTTCCCTGACATCCCCACACAATAAAATGCAGGGGTCAGTGGTACTGAAACAAGGAACGGCAGTTCCACTCTTGTGCACATACGAAAGCAAGTGACCCAAGCTATTATTCCAGTCTGAGGCACTTTTTGTTCCTAATATCCAGATGCAGCAGCTTTTTTTTTTCCCCCTTTCTCTTTTTTTTTTTTAAGAAATGACTGTGGACACCTCCTTCACATTTTCCTTTTCTTCAGTATTTTCACTTCATAAAGCTGCAGTCAATGTGTTTTGTGTGTAGTGAGAAGGGAATGGCACATTCAGTGGTGGTCTCAGCCACAGCCTACATTGGTGGCTCAAGTAGTCTCAGGATTAGGTCTTTGTGTGTGATGAAAGGATATGAAAAGTCAGTTATTTAAACTCAGTCAAGCTGTTGATTTTGGGGAGGAAAAAGGTTTTGCAATTCAGTTTTCCTCAATAAATCACTGCCCTTTTTCAAGGGCAGCTGCAGATAGTTCACATGTTCACAGTGTTCTCCAGAAATGGAACAGATCATGATTTTTTTTTACCCCTCCCCTCAATCTAACGTAGGGTAAGAAATCAAAATGAAGGGGCCATCACATTAATTACTCAAACTCACTAGAAACTAAAGCAGAAAATCAACTCTGTTAACAAGTAATAAGATCACTGAAGAATTACAAGGGCAAGAAACTACAGAGAAAATCATCACTTTAAAATTTACCCAAATAATTTACAAAACCAAAAGGAAATCTCAAATATATTTCACTGTCCAATGTACTCAGTTGATAGACATAATTTCCAAGCAGTAGTTCATCAGTTATGGTACTCATCCAGCATAATCTGAAACCAGAGTTTAAAGATATTAAGCCTCTGCAGATCTATCTCAAGTCAGAATATGATTCAGGTACTAAAAAAGAAGCCCTTTGATGAGCTCTCAAAAATATAGCATCCAAAATGCTGGCCACTTAGGAATACCTGGGCTAATATGCATAAACCACTATTAAATATATTGGATTCTTAATTCCTAATACCCCCTCAATAAATTATTTTATTCAGTTTCCTGGCTGACCTTTTCCCCAATTAGTGCTCTGTGTTTCATTAGTGCTGCATTGAGCTAAACATTGCCCAGAGAAGCTGTGGATGTCCCATCCTTGGAAGTGTTCAAGGCCAGGCTGGTTGAGGCTTGGAGCAACCTGGTGTAGTGGAAGATGTCCCTGTCCATGGCAGGGGGTTTGGAATGAGATGGTCTTTAAGATCCTCTCCAATACAAAAAATTATCTGAGTTTATGATTTTAAACTACAGACCCTCCAGCTACCAGTGAAGTCCATATCAACAGAACCTTAAAATCTCACAGAAGTAAAGGCAGAACACTTATATCTAAATGAAGTAGATGTTTAAATCCTCTAAGAAAGTTTTAAAGCACTGTAATGGCCTCCACACAAGTTGTCCTTTACCTGAGGAGACTGTAACTTAGTTGGAAAAGAGCTGCCAAAACCACGGAACTCCAGTTAAGAAAAAGAAAGCGAGATGCACAACTGAGGCTAAAGAGGCTAACAACAATTAAAAATATGTGAGCTCCCAAAAAAACTTGCCAAAACTCCACCATCTTCACCAAGCAAGTTCATTCAGCTTTTCAACTATCTCGATCGACCTACAAATATTGATTACTACCTGATTTTACAAACAAATGTAATGCCATATTTGGTAGAAGCAACAGGTGTCATAGCAAACATAGCACTGCTTTCTATTTTACTTTTTTAGGAGAGCTGGTATGGAACCTTATGGTCAGCCAGAATTCATTACAGAAGATAAGACCCAGGCTTACAAAGTCCATTTTTCTTTACATTCTTTTACTTTAATGAGCTTTGAACTGGACTCTAAATGTACAATTTAAGATATCTTAGCTGAAACACCTAACTTAACCTTTGATTTCATCTCAATTTTTCTACTTCACATCTACCCACAGAGTTCTGTTCCAGCCATGTAGTCAAACATAGCCATAAATATGTTCTCATAAAAGAGACTTATTTTTAATTCATAAACCTTGTGGATACAGCAGTAATTTCCACAAAACACACTCAACTGCACTAACATGAGATGCCTCATATGCTGTTAAAATTCATAAGAAGAAAAAATTACTGCCTTCTAGTGAGGATTGCTTCCCTTGCCTTCAGTCTCTCAAGACATGTGTGTTTTATTTTGGTGCACTTCAAACGAAAGAAGGAAAAGATGGCAGAAAACTTTAAATGCAGTGAGAGTTGCTACTTTGGGAGGTATTGCAAAACAACAGTTTTGTAAAATCTAGCCAGATTTTCAAAAGAATACACAAGGTTCATGATGCATTTTTGTGCTTGCCACATAGCTTTTATTTTTGCTTTAATAAGAAAGGGTACAGTGACTATCCACTGTCTTGAAGAGAGTCTTTATTCTTCTTAACTCAACATAAGATGCAAAAAATTAAACTCTTTCTGTTCAAGGAACTAATTTTCACCCAGTATACCTATCTAGTGTAATAATGCCCATTATGGGGGTAGTGCAGTATATAAATCTCATTAGGTACTCCAAAATGAATACTAGCCATTTTTAGCATTGCTTAAAAACCTGCATTCAGTATAATTACAAAACTGTTAAAACTAATGGATTGCACTTAATTATTTATTTTTCGGTATTGAAATTGGCTCAGACTGTAGTGTTTGGGTGTCCAGTCACATTGTGTCTATTTGTGCTGAAATAATAAATTCACTTGCCAATACAGTAAAAGGGTGGAATGCTTCACAATGATCCTGGCAAAAATCTCTGAAAAACAACCACTTCTTCAATGCAAATCCTCTCAAGAAAAGCTTCTACACACAAAGTAAGATGAACCAGTTACTGCATTGTTTATTAAGTTTCACTTGATTCCTCCTGACAACCATTTAAACAATGAATGTTGGGAAATGTCTCTCAAAGAATCAACAATAATGGCTGGGATCAGAGCTTTTATATCCAGCTAATACTGTTTTTAGAAAAAAGAAAATATTTCTTCCTGAAGGGATTATAAGAAGTGTTATAAAAGACACCTGCAAACAAAACAAGTGACAAAAGATCTCTATCATAACTGATAACAGTTATCCTTCGTAAAAATCTGTGCTTCTTGAGAAATAAATGTATCTTTGCTCTTGAATTTCAAAAGCATCCACTAAGCAAGAAGCCTGCCGATCAAGAAGAGTAAGTTTTAGAAAACCTGACAAGTAGGAAGTGGTTTTTTTCTTATCGATAGTAGTGCATTATTAATCAACAGTAAGATCCTAAATTTTCTTTTCTGATGCCAAACAGAGCAGGCAAGCTTTGGAACACAGTGTCTTTTTAATAGTGTCCTGGACTTATAAAATCTACTTTGTTTTTTTCGGAAAGCAAAAACTTTTCACTTAAAAAACAAACTTCAGAATTTGACAAATTATTCAATAGCCAATTTAAAAGAAACGCATAAATTAATCAAGATGAAGGAAAATGTTTACCAAATGTGGTTTACAGCAGGAGCTTGAAAGAAGCAAACAATCACATCTAGAGAAGCAGCCTTCACTCTTTCAGTCCAGACCAGTTCAGTTTTGGAAAGCACACAGCCTAAAGGACCTATACACTGGTCAATAACTAGGTTTTCCAATCTGCTGGTAGATCATTCAGTCCTCTGTACCCTGTGCCATGCACACAGGGCAGACACTTTCTCAGCTTTCTTTGGGAGCAGATCAGTTTGTTCCGTCAGAAGTAAGACAGTGCAATTCTCAAGACAGTTTGCTTCAGGGTCTGCTCCCAAAAGGAAGTATGGACAAGATCACACCAATTTTGGCTCCCTCTGCTTTTGCAGACTTCTGTAACATTTTCCCAGCAAACTCTGCATCCCCAGACAACCCCACAGGCCTTTAAACCACATGCCAGGGCATGCAAAACACCCACTCAGTTTCTTGCTATAAAACCACCATGCAAGTGGTCTTGCAACACAACCCTCTTTTAAATGCACAGAACTCAGGAAAATGGTTAATCATTTTAACTCAGGATCACAGCACCCAGAGGATGCTCTGGCCAGGAGTGGTACATAGTATGAACACACACAGTGCAGTCTGCTGTAAAGGAGGCACACTAATGCACACATAAACCCCTCTGGTCCAATGGACAAAGCACAGTGTGCAGGAGAGATGGGTTTGACTTTGTGGATGCAAACCATATGCTAAAGAAAGAGGGTAAGGACTGCAGGACAAACTGAACTTCCAGTCAGAAAGAAAGGCATATATGCATAGTCTTGAGAGAGCTGAAATGAAGTAAGGTACTCTATCTAATAAGACAGTTAATGAGACTTTGCAAGACTTGGAATCTGTACAAACAATAAAACATAAATTGTTTTAATAGAAAAACTACACTGCATTTTCAAAAAGAATTTGAATTAAATTAAATTAAATTAGCCATGAATTAAAAATCCTAATGTTCACTGTAAGCAGCTCCCTAAACCACAAAAAAACCCTCAATTGTTGTAATTGGGTAAAATACACCACACTCCTTTCTTCCCCAAAATGACACTTCTAAGTGGCACTGTAAAATTTGAAAAACAAAGCATACACCACAATTTCAGCTACTTCAGTAAACTACCAACAAGACTTTATCTTAATAGGTGTTTTTACTCCTTGGAATAATTTCTTTTCCTATTTTCAAGAGTTCACCAAGAACAACATGATTAAACTGCTCAACCTGAAATGTCTTTGGTTTATTTTTAAATATGTCAAAACAGGGTTTAGATACTGAGTAAGTTATCTTTAAGAGACAAAGCAAAGCTAGCAATAGGACCTTAAGAAACATTTCTGACTTCAGCATGACAGGTGTGATCCACTAAGTGGATCCAGATAATCCACTAAGTCTTTTTTTATCTAGCCTCCACAATTCTTAGTATTCTGTGATTCACATTATTTTCATACAGTATGATCATTTTTTTTCAGATTTATCCTCCTGCAATTTTTTACGAGAAAGACTAATAGCAACTGCAACAGAAAAATTACCTTGATGTCATATATAATCCCTTATCATTTCATCATCATCAAAATCTTGATGCTTTGTCCATCTTTCTTTTCTGCAGCAACTTATTTCACTTGTTCCTATTAAGGTTATTATATTCACCCTATTACTACTAATCTTTTCTTTGTAAATAGCCACACCTATTTTAATCCAAAATGGTGTGGTAAGCATTTGATTCTTTGTGGAAGTAGACATGTAATTAGGTTAATCTGTGCTATCTTTTCATGTGAGCTGATTGTTTCTTTACTATGGACATATTTCTTATAACAGCAATAAGCTTGCCAGATTGCTTGGAGGCAAATCAGGAGCAATTTACCAAGCATGTAGCTACTATGAGCTGAAATCTTGACATAATAGCAAGCTGTGTATAGCCACTCCTACCTGCCAGTTATTACTCATGTTAGCTTTTTACTGACACGTTAAATTTCAACCGCACCTTTCTTTCACAAACAAGTACTTTCATTCAACTCAGCTACATCTGTGACAAATAGCTGATCTTCAGCAAAGCATACAGGAATTTAAATGCAGAGTGCAGTGCACGAGCCTTTGACAGAAGCAACTGAATTACCTGCACAAAGTCCAAGAACGTCAGAGGAAGCAAATCATCCAAGTGGCCAATATCTTTGGAGAAACGATTTAAGATTCTTCCTATAGAAACAGAGTTGAGAAGAAAAACAAAGGGAAAATAAATATATTTCCTGAAAAAAATCCATGTTTTACCCTATCAAAAACAATTAAAAGGAAACAGCTGGACTCTAAAAATAAAAAGACCATTTAGGAAACCTCCATGAGGAAAATCTTCAACAACCACTGCAATATATCTTGAAGAACAAGTTTTTTACAAATGCCTTCTACCCAAATATAAAACCTGTACTTAAACAGCTAGCAAAAATTTTTAAATGGGCTTTGAAGATAATATTTCAACAGAATTTAACATGTGAAATACACGTGCTTTATATGCTTAACATGTGCAGGAAAAGGTTATAGTTCAGACGACTTAATGCAAGTTTCATCAAGCAACAACAGCCAGAATCTGCTCCTACCCTTGACTGAAACTCACTAGTGCATGCATGTCTCAGATCATAGTTGATCTAACTGATTTTTTTTAGCATTTCTGTTCTCACCCCTCAACATTATACATGGATTCAAATTGCAAGCATTTCTAAAATAAAATCTGAGGAAGATTTGCATTCATGCAGCCTTGCATTTATACTTATTCAAAACCTAGACAATACTGATCTTTATTAAAGCTAATAAAACGATTTTTAATCTGCTGTCAGTGAAGCATTTACATTTCTCTACTTTCCCAAGTTCAACCTGAGTGAAAAAAAATCAGTTATATCTAGACTTCTTTAGTAATTAAAGTCACAGCACTGCCACCCATAAGTGGATTAGTATCTTTCTCTATTTATCAGTATCTCTACTCACCAGGAAAGAAATGAAACCAGGGGTGGGAATCTGGCCATTTCTAAGGTGTGATGCCCGTACATGTATTCACAATGCTTTTTTATCTGCATATATCTTGATTCAATTATACTTTTAACTGGTACAAACATATTCAGTGCACGGGCAACAAAAGACTTTTTTTTTTTTCTTTTCAAAGGAGCTCATTAAACTGAAAGCAGTTAAGTTTAAAGTTTCCACGGAGTGCGCTGGAGACGTAATTTAGAGATAAGAGACACTAAAGTAAACTTCTGTAGCAATCACCATGCTAGGTTTCTGCTTACAGCTCTCTTTCATTCATCTCTTTTTTAAGGGAATTTCTGTTCCACACCAAACAATACAGAAAACAACCTCTCCTCAAGTCTCGGACATGACTCCAAAGAGAGATACTGGTTGCAAAGATCTTGTTCTGAAGTTCTTTGACTACCCAAGGCAGTTACTTAAGTCAGCCAGCCGCAGAATTCATCCTGTTTTAGGCTTTGCCCACAGAGAGGAAGGGTATACAGCAGCACAAGACTCAGAAAAATCTCATCTTTTGCTACGGGGAGTAAGTAGCATGTGGGGATGTTCCCTTTCACTTGTATTTGGGTAGGTACATCAGAAGGCAGTTCAAGGCAATTTTTTTTAAACTTTCTGTTTCCCATGATTTTCTTACATGGAGATAGGTCATACAAGAGTGCTCAAGCACATGCTGCATACATGCTATAGCTAAGGCTACAGCTTTATATCCTTGAATATCACATTCTAGGTTCTTTTCAAATGAACCAAGACTTTGCTAGCAAAAAGAAAATCATTCAAAGAGGTTAAATGCTTCCTGTTGATAGGGCTTTCCTTACTGGCATGTCCAGGAAGGGCAGATAAGGGAAACTAGGTGGAATAACAGATTGGGCTCAGGGAATTAGAAATCTGCTCACAGCTTTGTCACTTGTCTTCTGAGTGACTTCACTTTATTTTACAGAGCAAGGAGCACAGCAAGGAGAGGTGACAGTGCTAAGCCCCTCCATGAAAAGCTGTGAGACCCACCAATGACAAGCTGTAGACAAGGGCAAAGGATTATTCCCATAGCGAGCAAACGCCACTTTAATTCAGCCTAAGAATCACCCTTTGTCTTTTAACCCTGAGTAAGTTTTATTTGTAGTGGTTTCAGACTTACATAAGAAGCCACTGTGCAAAGGCCACCCCATGGGACACCCCAAGGTCACTCAGGCTGGCTACTCTTCTGTGGCCACAGCAAGGTCAGCCCAACGCTGGCACCTCCAGCAACTGAGCAATGCCTGCACATCCAGAGTGACTGGGGCAAGGCTCTCCTCCTCTTCCAGTGACATTCTTGGAGCAAGGTGGTCGTGAAAGAAAACTCAGCTCACCCAGACTGTCCCCAGCAACCCCTGGTTTCACTGGCTCTCCTATGGTACCACCAATTGCTCCAGTTCCCATAGGTAATCACGCTGCTAATTAATTGCCAAAACTGTATTTTTTTTTTTTTTTTTGCAACTGCCTGATGAAATTGTTAAGTATAACAATGTTTCTACAGCCTCTGTTTTGACAGTTCTGAGAGCTGCCACTAGGAAAGTGGAAATTAATCTGATGTTATCAATAAAACATGAAAACATCTTTTAATCTGCCTAATCCTCTTTAAAATGTAAATACAGTAATTCTGTAAAATGACATTGACTAAAATTTGAGTGAGCAAAAGAAATGGCATATGAAAAAAGACAAACCTTGAAAACTGGAACTTTTCACAGTCCACCTAATACAATTAAAGAGTGGCAACATGAATCATCTGCTTTCCAAATAAACATTCAAGTGAATCTCTGGAAGCAACACTTCATTTTTTTTGAATTTTCAAATTACAGAAAAATTAGTCTAGCACATAGAAAATCTGGAAAATGACACCTGAAGTCATTAAGACCAGGAAAATCCTTTGCTTATTGCTAGGAAGTCTGTAACCCCCTCCTGTACTGTTCATCCAGCGACCATTAATGCTTTTCTACAGCTGAAGGCAAGAGAACAACCCACAAGCCTTAGCCTTATTTTTGTCATTGCTGTTTTTCAATTCCATTACCTCAGAGACAGTAGAAGAGAAAATACAAGCCTGGAGATGTGTTTCAGATGCTGTTCCCAGGGATGTAACCGAACTGGCATCTCATACAGCACGTCCTACACAGAGGGAAGCTACAGTAACCCACCAAAGCAATTAAGTTCCTTCACCATAGAGCAGGGACAGCAATGCACCTCCAAGCTGAAGTGTTATGCTTTGGAAATACCCACAAGATGCCCCATAGCCATTACAGCATTGCATCCAAAGCAATTGCTTCATTTATAAAAACATCTACAAGTACATGAGGTCTATTTCACAAGGTATGAAGAAACAACTGTTTCCACTTACTGGAATCACAGTAAATCAAAGACTTGCTTATGCATTATTAAGCATGAAAGAGAAAACATTACAGATATAAAAGTTAAAGTACCTATTTGGAGTCAGGACTCAAAATGCTTACAGTTATGACTACAGTTTCTACCAGCATTTGCAAACCTAATTTTTGAGAACGGTTCTTCAGACTACAGAAATTGTTGCACCTGCTATTTAAGAAGGGCAGGAGCTGCACAACTTACCTACCCTCTCAACCTGAAAATTACATTTTCTCTCCAAAACCTTTAAATCCTTCTCTCCTAAACTTACAGACTATCAACATTACCTTCCCACCATAGTTTGTATTTCCAAAAACCCTGAGCTCCTTAAGCAAGAATCTCTGAGATATAGATACATGCCAAGAAACAGTAATTCTTAGATCAGTCCAGTATATCCAGCTCACAAAAATTTTTAAGCTCCCTTAATACCTATATCCTTTACTTACCCCAGTGAGGGGCTACAAAGCAGAAAGAAAATAAGACATCTTAAACTTGCAAGCCAAATTTCATGAAACCACTAACAAAAAGTCGTTCAAGAAATCAAGAATTAAGTATGTCAGTGTTACAACAGCATCCACATTGGTGAATAGTATCTGCTATTTCAGTCACTCAGGCTTCCATGTGGTGTGCAGTGCTAGCAAGCTGAAAAGCGGGACGTGCTCTCTTCAGCAGACTTATGTTTGTTTTTACATCAAATAACTTAATCAGAACACACACTGTTGCTGTATTTCTTCCGAAGTAATTAAATAACTATTCAATGCCTATTAATCACAGTTAAATAAGGGTCTGTCACCAAAGTGCTATGTACACATTTCAGACTATTTAATGGTCAAATACTTGGCAGTATCAAAGTTAAACAATGATTCATTAAACCTCCTCCCCTACACAATAGTTAGGCTAAACTTGAAGTGAAAGAATCAAACCTCTTTTGTCCTCCATGAAAAAGACATCAAACCTCAGTATGTGATACTCTTTTCTTCCTCGCTCTGTAAATTGCTTTAATTGCATGAATCGGAATGTGTTCAGGTGCTACAAACCCACTTTGCCTCTGCAGGTGCCTACTGACACTTTGGAATAGATGTTCAAACCTATCATACAAATAATGAAAACACTTGACTGTGCCATACCTTTTTAAAATGTTTATACATACTTTACCATGAAAGAAATATAATCCAAACTAAATCAACACTCAAGATGTAAACACCAGAAAAGCTTTTTTTTTAAAAAACAAGAAACTCTGATCCTCCACTGTAATAGCCAAATGCCATCCATAGTATTCAGTGTTGTGCAACCTAAATTCCAAGGACTCTAAGAGCAACAGTACATTATTTCTAAATGTATTTGGTATTTCTAGTATACTTTGTTGGCCAGGGCATTCAGTGAAATACTTCTGTGTAACACAATAGAGTAGACACATTGATTTTCTATACCTTGCAATGAGTTTACAAAACCTTTATACCCACTTGCTTCATCACACATTGCAGAAATACTTTGTCACCAATTCTCTAGTTCACTAATTCACCTCCTTAGAAGAGAAAAAGGCTTTAGGAAAAGGGCTTTCCACAGACAGAAAGCTTCTGCCACTTGTGTGTGCATGTGTGTGCAGACGGGTGCACACTCTTGAGATGTTTTTCCCTCAGATCAGGCTAATCCTCAGTGCAGGTAATTTTAATTGCATCACACTTTTTATTTCAATATGCAAATGTTATTAATTAATACTGCTTTGCATAGTAACCTAAACTCCTCCATAGCAATAGGCCTAAATATCCATATCCATGTACTGCATTTACCAGGGGAAAAAATACAGCTACTCTGAGACAGTGAAGCCAGGACACCCTCACCCCTCACTGCCCAGCCTCCCTGAAGAAAAACTAACAAATTAAACATTTTTATCATCTGCTCCTCACTGCAAACTTGCAGAAACCTGTGTGAAGGCAACCTGCAGTGCTACAAATGGATTCAAGATGGTACTTAGTCATTTATGTGTAACTAAACACAAGCAACCCTGACGAGGATTGAAGGTATGACGTGCCACAGAGATGCTTGCCTGGGCTAGGACAGACAACCTGTAACTTGGATGGATGCATGTCAGACAATCCCAAAGCCCACACTGTGCAGCCACTGGCTTTGCTGAGCGAGCAGAAGCCCCTCATGTCCCTCAGACCCCTGGTCACCACGGCTGGATGCCACCACTGCCTGCAACAGCCATGGCACAGCGTGGGCTTCCTGACCCCAAAGAGAGGAACCATGCACTCCAGCAGTCCCAACTGCAGGTTGGAAAACCAAAGTCCTCTTAAATGGACGCCTGGTAGCAAAATAATTCTCTCAAGTGTGGCAATAAAAGCACACTCAGAAAGTAGGAATAGAAGAAATAGCTGTACAGAACCATGTGCATTTAAACACCCATACATTTAATTGTATTGAACACGCTTCCCATTCTGTCTGTGGCACAAACTGGCAGCTCCCCACATATCTTGCTGTTAAGCTATGGCATTCAGCAACTGATAAGCCTTTACCCACGCTCAGTTCAAACACACATACACACACAGAAAAAAGAAAAAAAATTTTAAAAAAAGTACTGCAACTACAAACTACAAGCAGCCTGCGTTTCATCAAAGCAATGACAAAGTGGATTGTCCATATCAAATGTTGGCAGGAAGCAGACATTACATCAACCTTGTAAAATACAACTATGAAATCAACAAAATAATTAAAGATGGATTACCGACTTTGAAAGGAATTGTAAGTTTGTGAAATATTTCTTTAGAAAGAAATCTGGAAATGCATCTCCTGCATAGCTGTCAATTACTGATCTACTCTGGCTTTTCTTCCATATTTCTACAAAGAAACGTCAAAGGTCTGTTATCTTTTTTTAATATACGTTTAGCACCACATGTCCACACAAACTGCCATATACAGCATTGCTGTCTTCCCCACAGGCATCCTATAAATATAAATAAGAAATTCTACCCCATTTTTTTTCTTTAGCAGCCTGAAACTGATAGGAATATTATCACTTCCTTAGACATTTGCAAATAGGCACAGTGGTGCTGGGCCAAAATATGCTGAGATCATAATATCCATTTATCTAAACTGCCAGCATGTAATGAATTCAGGTGGGATGCCTTCTATCCAAATTAATTTACTACTTGAAAAGGACTTTTTACACAAAAGCTGTCAAACAAGAAAACAGTTAGGAAACGAGAAAACATGAACACTGTGTTTGATCTTATTTTTAAGTGTAGGATTCAAAGAAAGAAGAATAACTATGACAAAGATAAGAACGGAAAACAGGCTTCTTTGGAAATGAATTTTTATTTTTACAGCTGATGAAGACATCTAAATTACCTAGCTATGAATACATTGATCCTAACTGTACAGATGTTTCTGGAGCTTTCTAGTCCATACATACCATTGACTGGAATTACCCTGCTGTGGCAAACCAGAATAGGTCAATGCTCTATACAATTCTTTTAATCTCTTTGGTAATTTATGTGGTACAGTCTATTCGTCCTTTCTCCTGGGTGTAGTCAGAAGAGCACGTGTATTAACATCTGTCACCACCAGCCAAAGTCTCCTCACATAAGATACAATGCAGAAATTATATCTAAAGTCTCCATTAAAAACAGAAGCACACAAACGAAAAACCCCTCGACTGTGTGGAGGAAGGGGGGGAAGTATAACTTTCCTTCTTTCTGAAATTGCTTTATTGGCAAATCTCAAAACATCTCCTGCATCCTCACTGTCTTTCCAATTGTATCTCCTTACCAATTAACTACGCTGGTTACAATGCCAGCTGCAACAGCATCTACAAAACAGAATTTAACTTTGGTGCTGTACCATACTTGCTAACAAAGTGATCCCTTTTAAAAAAGCATGCTTGAGCTGGGATAATATATTCATTAGCAATTTTCTAATTAATGATCCCTGCAATAATACCTGTAATTGATTGTGAAAGGAAGCTTCAAAATCATTTAGAAGTACAAACTTCTGGCAATACATAGTAGTATTATGCTAGAAACTGAGTACAAAACTACATCTCTGCTTCATAATTAGAAAGACAATGAAAGCACCCAGACCCCCCCACCCCAGTCCCTGGAGTGATATCAAACTTCTAATAGGTAATCCTGTGATGAACATTGCCAGAACAAAGTTCTAACCATTCTAGAAGCCAAGCTCTGGATATTCTCTCTGTTTCTTTTAAAACTCATTCACTGAAGTTATTTTAAGTTATCCTCAGTTTGATGAAAAATTCTACATTTAAATATACTGAAACAGAAAACTCACAACCCAAAATGAAGCCACCAAATCTAATGAACTTAATTTCTGCAACATAAGCAACATGATTTTTACGTCTCATTTTTAAGGGACACATTGCAACTGAACAAAAAAAAGGTATTTCTACAGAGGAGGCAGGTACAGGAGAGTTGCAACTGGCCTCCTTACCCTTCCGGAAGGCTAAAAAACTTAAAAATGATAACCATTTGAAACTTCTTATCAGTTGGCCTTTAAAAAGATGACGAGTTATACACTACTGACAAAATTATCTGTTGATTTACACCACCTTCTTTTTCTTTTTCATATATAAAGATACCTACTTCAACTTCTCACCACAATGCAAAGCATCTGTATAATAGAAACCTGCAACATTATCTACAAAATGTTGTCTTATATTGACTTTCTACCAGCGAGATTATGAATTTAATTCCTCACTAAAATATTTAACCACAGCTGCACCCACTTTTGAAGAAGCACTTACATAGTCTAGTTCTTTGTGCTACAAATCCAATATGGGCTGAAAATATGTCCCAAGTGCTGTTTTGCTGGAGGAGGGGCTTACAAAAAATTAAACAGAATACTACAAATCAGGATGGATTGAAATATTTGAAGAGCATTTTGTTAATGAAATATTTACATGACAGGACAAAAACAGCTATTAGAGCTACTTTCATATTTGGGAACTATATATAAATATACATCAGTGCAAGGAATAAAATAAAAATGGAAATATATGTCACCTTTCCAACAACAAAAAGGAGTTTTCCTATGCTATTTATACCATAAAGACTTGATTCAGAATAGGCTTTTAATACTGCATTTCAAAAAATATTGGGGTGGATCTCAGATGAGCTCACAAATCTGCTCATATCTGTTGCTTTTCTTACCATTCTATCTCCTAAAGATAATTCCCATAATAAGAATCCTAATTTCCAATGTTTCAATGTTTTTCTCTTCCTCCCCCCTTGTTTTTTTTTTTTTTTTTAGTTGGTGTGGAAGCTAGAGGAGCTCAATCAACACTCCAGTCTAAAATGACAATTAAGAAGTAGGACATTACTGAATATAAAGCATTTGACTCCTGAAATCTTAGCTGAAGCTGCGATCTGGTTATCACTGCTGTATGGTCATCATTCCAAAAACAAATAATATGCCATAGTTTACCAACCTTATATATTCAGATCCCCATTCATCTTCTTCCTTTTTTTTTTGGAACCATGAAAGAGAATTCTACAGGAACTGTTTCTTCTGTTTACAAGGCTACAGGGACTGAATTCTATAGGGGCTGTCTTGGGACAGCCAAGACTTCTGGCCTCTATGTAGCCCACCCATTCTGAGGATAAAGCCTCGGGGCAGGCCAAACAGCAGAGGCATTTCACATCTTTACATGACTCTGTAAACCCTTCTCTTCTGCCTGGCATGTTTCTTCAGTTTGATAATTCATTTTTCTTTAGCTTCAGTTTCTTTTTCTTTCTCTCTTCTTCTGAAATGCATGATTGTTTGGAAAGAAGGGATTCTCTCCAAAGTTCATTCATGATGATTTCTGAAATACATTCTGAAATACATTTTCTTTTTTAACTACTCCTACTATAAAAATGACACTGGGAATCAGAAAAATTTAATAAAAAAATCACATGGGTTTGGCTATCCAGAATGTGCAATGGATGACACTGGGTAATTTTCAATGGATTTTTTCCTGCCTCACATGCAATGTCATTACTACAGAACTCAAGAGAAATTCTGGTACAGCTATCAGAAAGCTCACTTGTTCTGCTGTGCAAATAAGCAAAGAATTCCCTTGGAAAATCTGCTCTGTGGTAAAGAAGATACACCCCCACACCCTCATGCCCCATGAAAATAAATATTTTGCTTCAATTTAGGGCTTTTTAAACTACATGTTGGAGGAAAGTCACATAACATTTGGAAACAACTACATTCACAACTTAGGTATCATTCACAAAAAAAGATACTGGGAAACCTGTCCCCCTGTTTATAAAGGTACAGCCAAGCCCAGGGGTCAGGACTTACAGCAGAGGCAAAGGTGGGGCAGAGATCCAAGGGAATGTGTTTTACCAGTCATGGAGAACACACTGAAGGTGCATCATCCACCTCTCCAGCAGGCCTGTTAATTCTCTACTACAGGCACTTCTGCTGTAGGTTTTCTTCAGTCCCTGCTCTTGAAGCTACCCACTCTCTGGAAAAATCAGTAGAAAGTATGGCACCAGAAGAAGGCAAATGGGCGTGTGCCTAAAGGCTACAGCAATCAGCATGGGAGGGACTACAGCTGGAATTAAATCCTTTGGCTTTTTGGGGTGCCTGATTTAGGGCACAGGATGGATCCTCTGCACTGGAGCAAGCTGGAGGGATCACCTCACCTAGTCTTCTGTTTTGTGACTGGCACCAAATTCCACTTGCAAATCTTGCCTGAGAAACAAGCAAAAATCTTTTGTCTCAGAAAAGCTGAAGGCAACCACAACCCAAGAGTTTTGCTCTAGCAAGAAGTCCTGTCCAAAAGAATATACATATGGTCTGACACTGCATTTCCTTGGGCCATCGGTTTCTGGAGAAAAAAGTATCACTACAAAGTAAACTTCTTTACAGCTTAAACTATAATTAACAACACTTAAATGAAATCAAATGAGAAAAAACCCCAAATACAACCTCTTCTCTACTGTATATTTTATTCATTACATAAAAAGAAAGACATTTTAATAATTACATTATTAAATGCTAAGCATTTTGAAAAGTTATATTGTATTGCCTTTCACTCTACTGTACTCTTCTACTGGGCAACTCTTAGAAAGCTTCATCTCAGAAACAGAAAAGGAAAAATATACTAGGAATAAGCAGCTACAAATGAGAAGTACCTGCTGACACACTAAAACATTAGCAGTGCATAAATCAAAACCAAAAAATTTTTAATGTTTATGTATAAATATACCTTAAATAAATCCCCATAGATTTTTCTGACAGATGAACGTTAGAGGTTAAATTATTTTTAAAACATACACTTACATATCTGTTGCTTAAAATTAAAGAAAAATAAGCCTGTAATTTCCTATTTTTCCTGGCTTTTAAATAACAAGAATCTTAGAATGATAAATACGTTAACAGCGACGTTTCTTCACTTCTCTATGAACACAGAAAAAAATTCACACACATCAAGGAGGAAAAAAATTACTTCACTGAACTGTCATTCAAGCAGAAGTGAATACAATTTACAAACCCTTTTGGTTTTGTTCAGTTCAAAGACAGACTTCACTGTGAAACTCTGATTTACAGCTGTCCAGCAGTATGAACTCCTAAATAAATAAACAGACTAAAACAGAAGAGTGCTGCTTGCAACACGGGACTCCTGAGAACGTTGCCCTTGGTTGTTTGCATGTCAGAAACACCCAGAAAAGGATTAATGTATCTGAAGCAGGAGGCAGAGCCTCAGTAGGACGCAGGCTGGACCATCATGTAGCCAGCAGCATGCCCTGCCCTGAAGAGTTTGTTGTGTCAGTTAAGAGAAGCCAACACAATTGACTACAGAAGGAATAACGAGCTAAGGGAAGATGGAGCAGTAAGCTGGAACAGAAAGTTGCAGGACAAGATGTGTTTTAAAGTACAGGAACACAAAGGGGTCACGGAATTAATGAGCTTTCCCCACCCATGCGTTTAACTGCTGTCAGAGTACTGCGGTTACAACGCTACTGGTGCATCTTGAGAGATGATTTCAAGATGAAAAAGTGCCAGCTTGTGGATGAACTTTAGGGCACGGTGAGCAGGAAGTTACAAAGATGTAAGCATGAAAGATAAACAAGCAAAAATGATGAGGGAGGGCGTTAAAGACACTGGAATGTGCCAACAGCTCCACTTACCAGGTGCAGAAATAATAAAAGCTTTGCATGGGGAGAAGGCTAATGCTCAAACCAAGCACACTCCTCTCTACAACTCTGGTTAGACTCCCTCACAGTACATTGGGGCTGTAAGATTAAGGAAAAGTCTTCCCTCCATCTGGCCCTGGGGAGCAGCTGCAAGACAAAATTGCCAAGAGACAAGCTGGTAGTCACAGTCGCAGAACTCACCAAACCGGGGGCATCTGGATATTGAGAGAGCTTTGAGTACACGGTGATTTGAATTTTTGCCCCACTTGCATGCGTCCTCTCCTTCCCTTCCCCCTGAGTTTCATTCACTGCATATCCACTCCCCATTTTCTCCCCTCCCTCTTCCTTCAACATTTGCTTCTTCCATTCTCCTTCACCACGGAATGGCACAAGCTCTAGGTACAAATGTCATCCCACGTACAACCAAGGCCTAAAGCCCACCACAGAGAGACATAGGCTAGGAAGTGTGGAAGAGGTGGGGACAAAGCAAGTGAGAACAGAAAGTGAACACAAAGTGATTGCAACACTTAAAACCAGGAAAGTGCCTGAAATGATGTTTTGGAAATGCAGAGTGACAAAAAGAGATGAACAGGGGAATAACGACACATGAGCCATAAAGGCATCAGAAAGGGTGTTTTACACTGAAAAACATGGGAAATCCAGCAAGTGAGAGATCAGGTTCTGAAACAGTTCCTAAAGTACAGCTGTGGAAGTCAAAAAGCCAGGGCCACCTGAAGGAAGATGGCAAAGTGCATCCAGGACATAGTGCATAACCACAGGCACTGGACACATACAGACTATTCACAAGGTTATACTCTGACAGAGAAGGGAAGACTTACTATCTAGTGAAAGAGATGTCTTTAGAAACAATTCAGAGCATTTTAGTTACTTCTTGCTTCAAACTGCTCTTATGGGAGCATATTTCACTCTGTTAACTAAAGAACTTCAGAGGAAGCAGATGGTTGTGTCTCATTAGAGTATACTCTGATTAGTTTGCTTAATTTCATTCACACAGGGTCTCGGATTACACAAGACCAATTAAGATTTCAGGTAAAGGAATTACCAGTAGGAGTTTTCTTTCTTTCTTCAAAAAACGCCTACCACTGGGTCTTAACAGTTCACTTACTGATGCACTGATTTTGTTTTCCTGACACCCATTTTCACCACACTTTGGTTTTGCTGCTGTTTTAAACCAGTAGCTTTTCTGCCGAAAGTACATCAGACACATTAGGATGAAACAAGTTCCAGAACTGCACCAAACAGGACAACTAGAGGAGCCATGTAAAGACTATGACAAAAATACCTATCACTCAAGTATCCACATCCAGCACATACACCACTATTAAATCCTCTCACAGACCTAAAGCAGAAGTTGTATTTTGTAGTATGCATAAAAAATTTTGCACATAATCACTGATCATAGTCTAACCCCAGATATTTTGGGAAAGGTCGTTTTAAAACAACAGCTTTGCCATTATTCTGCATTGAAAAAGACACCAAATTTCTGATAAGGTATGAATAAAATGGAAAAATATACATATAATAACGAAAGTGAATGACAGAAAAACACCTTGTGTTTTTGTTTTCCTCTTCCCAAAACAGCATGAGCACAGCAATTGATTCTGGATCAATGTGTGGATACATTGTTAAAACACTGAAACAAAAATATGCCTCCAAGCAAAAAAACCATCAAAAAATGTAAAACTGTGTTAATAAACCAACCACTACTAAAATAACAGAGTATGCATTAGTAACAACTTAGCATAGTAGTTTATTTCATTACAATATTTGGAGAACAAATGCTGGCTCTGATAGTTTTCAAAATGTAGCTTAACTTTAGAATGCATGTGAAAAGCATCCAATAAACTTTTCATCACAGCTGAATGGCATTTACAACACCTCTTAATCTTCCGAGTGCCTATTTTGTCCTTGCCTGACTCTAAGGAAGAAGTCCTTAAACGGCAGATCACACTCTTAATATGAACATTCAATTCCTAAATTTCTTAGTGGCCAACTGTACAATGGTCATGCCTTCAGGAAGGGGTTCACAAACAAGTTTAAGTGTTTGGATCACTCTAAACCTTTTAGGACTATCTGGACAATTGGGTGTTTGTTTGTTTGTTTTGGTTTTCTGAGAAAGGAAATTGAAATGCCTATTGACATCAAGGTTTTGTAACCTTTCATAATCTGGTGTTTTTCTGTGAAACTGTCATATTACAGTTGGTATTCAAAACTCTGGGCTGGGCTTATGAAACAGAAGTCTCTAGCATAGCACCTGGTCTATTCTACCTGCCAGAAGGCTCCTTACTTCAACAGGGACCACGCTTACTCCTGCAGAAGTCTGCCCACAATGGACCACTTGGTGTGATTAGGACCTAAATTAAGTCAAGGCATCACAAGTTACCTGAACTAGACAACCAAATAAATACTGAAAACAAATCCAAAGTATGTTGTAAAGCTGTATCTCTCAAGTGTTACCACTTGCATGGGTCGCATTCTTTCCTCCTCAGTGCATTCAAACACCCAAAGGACCATTATGTTCAGAAAAGAGAACCTAGAAGAACTAAAAGTTCTGACATCAGCCAAATTAAACTAGCTGTGAATCCCCTTGAGGAGGTATGAATCATCTCTGAGGTTTAAATTAGATTATCAACCAAGTGAAGCAGCACAGTAAATCTACAATAAAAGATGAATGCCTACAGGAAAATAATTTTTGCCCCTAGTGGCAGATGCTTGAACTTTAAAGGATCTGAGACTAAGCTCTTTGTCTAAGCCTTCCTGACAGAAAACAACTGAAATAATGTTTTTGGTTGGCCCAACTTTGCTCCCCATGCTGCATGAAAACAGTATCTAAACCCTGTAAATGAAAGTATATTGTCACTTCTAAACCAATTGAGGATCAAACAATTTACAGAAACCAAGACTTATTTTGCTGACAATTACGCTCTATCACCAAGACTCGAGATTCAATGAAATTTGACAATTGTGAAGAAAAAGGCTTTTGTCTGACTAAGGCTGAAGCATTGGAAGAATCAACAGAAAATCAGAAGACTGAAAGCGTTTGAGGATAAAATTCACTAATTAAAATAACTGCCTTCCTTGCTCTGTTTCCTCTCTGAATTGCTTTGGTATCACAGCAGAAAGGCATACAGGAAGAGGAAAATTTGGTCGAAGGAGCAAGAGTTACATCCATCACACTTCCTCTTACACCAACAGCATTCTCCATCTATCCTGCTGGTCAAGTTCCATTATGAAGAACAACCAACCCTTTAAAGGTGAGATGAAAGACAAGTATAAAGCTCTGCTTTACACCAAATCTGAGAGGTCTTTAAAGCCTTCTTCTTCCATGCTGAAACCTTTTTTTTCAGCACATTTGCTCTGTAGTAATTGAGATACAACCCAAAGCTACCAAAGTGCTGCAGGTCGCTAGCTGGAAGAGTATTTTTACATCTCCTCCTCAGGGAGTCAAAGAATGAATGTATCCTTCTGCTTCTTCGAGACCCATCAAATCAGAGACAGAGAATGGGGCCTGTGTTGGAAGGGACCTTAAAGACCACCTAGTTCCAACCTTCCTGCAGTGGCCAGTGACACCTTCCACAAGACCAGGCTGCTCAGAGCCCCATCCAGCATGGTTTGAACACATCCAGGGATAGAACATCCACAGACTTGTCTGGACAACCTGGGCCTGTGCCTCACTAACCCTCACAGCAAAGAATTTTTTCTTAATATCTAATGTAAATGTACTGTCTTTCAGTTGTACTAACTTGTCCTCCTTCTGCCCATTTAATTGAACAATATGTAATATTTCTATTCAGAACACCTCCATGCCTATTTTAAAATTACTAACAAGTGCTCAACAAGCATTTGAACATCTTGCACCTCATAAGAAGTACTAACAACAGAGGCAGAGCACAAAGGTATCAACAAATTAAGCAGTGCTCACAGCACTACATTTTCAGCTAAAAACGTCTCAGATCATTTCAGAAACTCGGGATTTTGCATTTCATTAAATGTTTGTGTCTCTATTAAAAGTACATAATAATTTTGCTTTAGTATGTGGCTAAGATGGGACAAAAATTAATTAAATCCTATTTTTCCACAGGAATGTTTCTATTTTTCAAGCAAACAAACACTTCTGGAAAGCGTCAGATTGGACATTTCCACTCTCAAACACTCAGCAGGTGAACAAAATCATCTGTATAAGCCCTCATAATCTTAGAGAAACACTTATTTCTGAAAAATCACTTCTAAACACCGTCCTTATGCCTTTGGTAGTAGCTGAGCAACACTGGTTATTAAATTGAGGTGCAGCAGAGTTTATTTTTTCTTATCTGAATTTAAAAAAAAAATGTTAGGATTGTTTTTTCCATTTTTTTTCTCTTGGGGATTTTTGGGGGTTTAAATATAAGCAGCATTCAATGAATGGCTTTGAATTCAATATTAAATCATACTTGCAGCTTAATTATGAAAAAAGATCATTGTCACTACATATTTGGAATATTAAAACTTGTCAGCTTTATAAAAACCTCAAGGCACTTTCTTCTCTCAAATTTGGCTTTATTTTGAAAGCGCTCCTTAGATAAGATTTCTTAATATTAGAATAAGTCTAGCATAACTAGTTTTCTGTTGAAAATACTGAAGAAAAAATATTCTCTCTATATTGTTAGTTTAATAGAAAAAAAGACGACACTTCTGAAGCAAAAACCAGCTATATTTCAGAGTTGTGAGGCTTTAAATTTGCAGAGGTTTCTGCAGGTATCTTTTGTCTCAAAGCAGCATCCAACAGCTTGGGTTTTTTTCTCCAATGGCAATGGAACATTAGTTAACTAAAGGTAAGAACGACTAACTCTTCCTCAAACCATTTCAACATTTTGTAGTCAGGAAATACCAGAAATATTCTGGAAAGCTAACTGTAATTGTTTGGTTTTGCCTGGTTGTTGAGACAGGAGAGAGGAGAATTGTTCTTCTAAAAGGAGACTGGGGAATTAATGAAGGGAGAAAGGAGAGAAGTATTATACTAACCTCAGGCAAAGCATATGGGGCTTTATACATACAGTTATATTTTTAAATAAATATTAAAAATACGGTTCATCTCTTTCTCTTAATCTAAGTGGCACTCCCCAAGTCCTAGATACCCATCCTTAAGCACAGGCACTTAAGTCTCCAAGTGAAGACAGACATGACCTCTTCTCTAAAGATCAGCATGACAGATTCTAAACAAAAAAAAAAAAAAAAGTGCTCTGGAAGAAGAGAGGAACAAGTGTGAAGTTCACAGCTTTAAGTATTCATATTTAAAAGGAAAACGGGGATGGAAATCCCAGTACTGAGCAAATACCCCTGGCATCCAGTCACTTACTGCCATCCCGGCATGTCCTAGAAAGGATGGGGCAGGGGCAGTATTCCTGTATGAGAAATTAATTATGACACCTTAAAAACAGATGCAGGAATTTTTGCCTAAAACGTAGACTAAACTATTTATTTTGGGTTGTGAACATTCAAACTCATGAACATGAAGTTATGTTAAGAAGTGAATACACACAGGAACAAAGAAACATGTATTCCCAATGAAGGGGAGCTTACCACAAAGCAAAGTGTTTTTTCTTGCCTACACACGAATTAGCAATATTCTGCATTGCATCATTTACATATTAAACAGACAATAACTTCATTGAGAAAAAAGAGGTTTACCACACACACACAGAAATCTCATCACATATGATAAATGGAAAATTGAGGAAGAGTTAGACCAACTTATAATTGCTAGCGAGAATGCCCAAGTTCCAAATCTTTACCCTCTCAAATTTCCAAACACCTTCAGATTATTCTGCACTCTCTGCCCCAACGTTAACTCCAGCTAATGAAGATTTATGCTTGAAAGAGGGCAGGAAAAGTAGCATTTCTGGACACAGAAAGCAGAGGATGAATTCAGGTACACAGTGGATAAAAACTGACCAGAACCACATCAGCTGACAAAAAAACCATGACCCTATGAAAAGTTTAAACTTCCTTTGAATTTTCGAATGTCATAAATGTTGCACAAGTAGCATACAATAAAAGCTCGAGTTTGAGAAACATTTATACTATTTTTTTAACTGGAAAATGAGGAAGAATGAGGGGATCCTACAGCTAGAAGACAATCAGGTCAAAAGTCATTCGTAAGTCCTCTGTAACAGTGCAAAGTCGAACGCAAAACCAAAACCACCTCCTGAGCACAAAAGGCACTCTTACTCTGAACCAAAGAGCTGAGAATGAAGACTCTGCCACCTTTCTGCCACACAGCAACTTGCTTTGCATGCTGGCTCTGTGAATACAACTTCCTGCCCAGCATTAGGTGAGTAACAGCTAAGGCAGCCCCAGCCTTTCCAGAAAGCTCCTCTCTCCACAACCTCCCTTTGGGACCACCACAACTAAAGATTCTGCTCAAGCCGAAATCAAAAGCCATGGCAACAAAGTATGCAAATCAGAATCACCTAGGAAAATGCTCAACAGGAGCCCAAATTTAAATGAACATTAAAACAAACCCCAAACAAAAACGAACCTGCAGTTTACAGTTTCAAGCTACCTGCCTAAAGGTCAGTACTGCCGCAAGCAATAATTAATGTCCATTACATTACGCTAATTACAGGACTATTGTCCAGTAAGTAACAAAACAAACAAAAAAATGTTCTTCATATGCTTGATACTATTTTAGAGCACTTTGAAAAGCTCTCTTAAGGCTGGTAGCTATCAACATACACAGCTTGTAATGATGTTTCCCTCTCCAAATACGACATTATCTGCCATAAAATGACATCAAAATTTAAAACCTGAAGGAGGTTCTGAATATCTGTATTCACCTGAATACGTAAAAAAAAAGCCCCTGACAAAGTACCTAATGATTTCGATGAAGGAAAAAAAAATTAGCTTGGGAAGACAGGGTGGAAGACTGCAAGTAATGCTGTATTGCACTGTTTGTAAATAACTTTAAGTTTGTATTTTTTAAACTGAACAATACACTGAAGTTAAGTTCGATTCAATACCTCTGCTTCTGCTGTTATTTCTATTCTTCAGGCTTTAGTCTGGATTGCCAAAACAGGCAGATTCACATACAACAGCCATTCTTTTCTACACTAAAATTTTAATTTTGGATCGAGAAATGCCTTTTGTTTCCAAACACTCTACAAGATCACCACAGGCACAAACTAATCTTCACTTGTTGCATAATCTGCAAGATGCTGGCAATCTAAAAAAAAAAAAAAAAAAAAAAGAAACCTCAACTAATTAATTCACCCAGATGCTGCAGTGCAGATTACCTAGGATCATCTGGGAGAAAGAATTCTATGCAGTATAAAGCAGAACAGTGGTAATGAAATGAGTTTGCGCTGTGACGGTGTTTGTTTTATTTGAATTTCCAGCTACTCAGATTAAACAAAAAAAACCCCAGAACACCCCATCAAAGCAGGCTAGTTTTTCTGCAAACACCATAGTGGTCTTAACTGTGTCTGTGTGTCGTAAGGGACAGCAACGTAACGTTACAGCACAGCCCAGAGCCCAAGAGAGCCAAGAGCCTGATGTGCATGGCTGTCACTGGGGACAGGGGAGCCACATGTTCAAGGCTCACATCAGACCAGAAAGAGAAAAAAGATCTGGGCTGCCTTTCCCACATTCCATATACGTGGTCTCACCACCTGGCTGTTCATTATCCCTGCCCCACCTCTTCTCCAGAGCAATTTATGTTTGGAAATGCTTATGCATTGTTCCAAGGTGGAATGAAGTGAGTTTTGGTAAGTTTTTCCTCATTTCTCAAAAAAGTTTATTTCCAAACCAAAACAGGCACCCATGAACAGCAAGAGAGGACATTCTACCCCTGCAGCACCTCCAGTCCCCACTATACACAGCAGTTGCAGCAGCATCCCACAATTAATAAACAGACTAAAAATAGCAAAAAAAAAGGTACATATTTAAAATAGTTATTATCAAAACATTCAAACAGAAAAATCCTCCATTTTGGATTATCTCTAAAAGCTTATTTGTAGCTGCATCACCTCAGCTGGGCCTGCTTTTTAAGCCTCTTGCAGTTTTCCATCAACATTACAGCAGTCTCTTCCTATTGTTTTCAAGTGTCTCCAACCAATATTTAGTTCCTCATTGCCACAAATCTCACCAAAACAGCATGCCATCTATGCAAGACTAAAACAGAATTTTTTTTTTTTTATTTTCCCACTACACTTGCAGGAAAGGGATGTCTCTGAACAGCTTCTGTGCAGTCTTCTAAAGCCAGTATTTTTAATTAGGCTTCTCTGTCTTGCTCGACATTCCATGCCTCCTTTTTGCTCGGCTGAGGTGGGGCGAGAGCAGCTCTCTCTGTAGCTGTTTCAGTAAATGAGAACACTGGAGTTTGCAGTATCTGGGCAGGTCAGCATATGGTCAGAAATGAGTTTCGCAGCAGGCTGTTTTCCCCACCAGGGGATCTTAATGTGAAGAAGATAGCAAATCCCTATGAAGGGATGCGGAATCTTGTGCCGGGAAAGGAGGAGGCTGCGCTTGGAAGAGGCTGTCAGTACAAGCTTCACGCTATTCCCCTACCAAATAATGTCTCGTCACCTCCTACGAACAGCTTTTCTGCAAACCTTTTAATTTTATCTCCCGTATTAGGCATAAAGGGGGGGAGCTCTGACTCGGTGAACTGAAAATGTAATGGGCTTGTCTCATCGGTTTACGGCCAAATTTCATTCAATTATTATTGCAGAAAAGAATAGGATGGAGTTGAATCGAGTTATGCTAATAGATAATAAATGTAAGCATAACTCCCGAGTGCCATTTACTAACTTTAAAGACTACTCCTATAGCAATCAACTTTATAAGGCTCCTGACAGAATCATAATGGTGATAAAACACATGGAAGCATAAGACTATTTAAACTCTTAACAAAGCCATGATAATACTAACAGTAAATGAGCAACTCCCATAAAATATCATTTAATAATCACGCCCTGATAAGATTTAAAGTACATATCGTCATTGTTATATGAAAAAACATTAGAGGGTTTTTTCTTTAACACATGTAGCAACCTAACAGGTTTTAATTACCACACCTACTTCAGTGACGAGCTGTTCCACTCAAACACCCAAACATAATATTTACAACGTTGTGTGGTTGTTAAGGATCTTGATGATTGATGGAACCCATTGTGTTGCCATCTTAATAACAACAAATGCAAGTGATTACCAACACGGAAGAGAGAATCTATGTTTTTATTTTACAACAAAAGGCTGTCCTATAGGGACTTCTTTTCAATGTAAACTCACAAACCTGCACACATGTGAACGCACTTCAGAGCTTGGCAAAGGAGTTGAAAACAAAGCCTCTGCTGCTTTAAGGACAATGTATTTTTTTTTGTATTAGCTTAAGAGAACAGGAAAGCTGTCAAAAGAGCTGGTACAGTTTTTCACAACCCTGCAGAATTCATCTTGACCACAAGGATACATCTGAAAACTGCATCAGAAAGATAGCACAGATCTTGTTTCCAAAAGAAAAAAAGAAAGCAATTGAGTCATTGAGTCAAACAGGAATACAATACATTTCCTGGCATTTCTACTGAATATTTATATCAGTGACGAATGAGACTACAAACGAAATACCTTAACATGAAGCTCTGCCTTGTTAACTGCATGATATGCCAAAACACCACCTACTGTAAATCACACGGTTTAAGACCAGTATTTCTTGTTTGAACATGCCACTTGTTCAGCAGAATCACTTGTGTGAACAAGCATACATTAATGTACACTAACTAGAGCAGTTTCACTGTCCAACTGATAAAGTATAATTTAACAACCTCATTATCAGCATTGTAATTTTCAGACTGCTGAAATACCATATTCGTTGCAAATATTATATGGTTGAAACCCTTTAACAACATTGCCCATTTGACACTTCAGTCAGATAAAATGCAGATAGGCATTTGTGCATTGATGAACATGCTTTTAATCCTATAAAGGAACTTTCTCTGTCAAATTACAAGCATTTCAACACTTGATTTATGAACACCATAATTAAAATCCTTATGCCTTAAAGAAAAACAAACTCTTCATTATAACAACAGCTTTCTTTCACATTTTAATTTTTTTATATTTGGAGTTTGCTTTCATGTACTGCTATTAGCTATCAGTTCAGCATGTCATTTCCAGCTGCCAAAACCAAACAAGAATATTTCTCTTTATAGCCAGGTCAAATCTCAAAGTCTAGGTAAGCACCCAAAGGGATCAAGGTTTATTTAATGCTTGCACAAAGCATTTGTGGGGGAAAAAAAATCTGTTAATTTAACAGGTGGAGGACGACCATCACACAATTCAGTGCTTCCCACTTCTAAGTATTTCTACAGAAATACTGTAAAGTCTGCCAAAATATTTCTTTTCCTCCTATGAACTGTTAGAACCAAGAGTCTGGGGAGACACAATTCAGAAAAAAAAAAAAAAAAAAAAAAAAAGCAGCTGCATTTGTGTGGTGATTCTGGTCCAATTTCAATTTTTGACAGAATCTCTAAAAAGGGGAAAGATACCTATTTTATCTGAACAAATTAATGCATATCATTCATTCCTTCTTACAGCACCCATCAGCAGAGCAGCAGCAGGTTTCAGCTTTCTAAATTCAGTGTAATTCAAAATTACCCACAATTTACCCCAGAACTACCACAACTGGAAATGAAGCATATTAACATTAGCATCCCTTCTCTACTCTCTGTCCCTAAATCCCGGAAAAGAACAATTCATTTAGAAGCTAAGCAAGTAATCTTGAATCAAATTCTGAAGCTTGACAAAAGTAGGATTCTCTGAACTATTCAGTAAGAAACTAATTTCAAAAGAGGCAAGTCACGCATCATTCTTTGCTGCAGAAGTCCAGGTCCGTTTCACCTAGCTTTATAACAAATTTGTTTTGAAGTGTTACAAACATCTTGAAAAAGAAATTAAAAGGAATAATGGCTGAAGAAGGTCTCCCTGATGGGACTCTTCTGACTCTAAAGGATTATCTAACTTTTTGACCAGTAATTCCAAAACGAAAGAAGTTCCTGAACTCAGCACTACATGAAGCTGAAAAGTTCATTGTGTAAAATATCTGGAGAACATGCTATTCCTGAAGATAATGAAGACAACTGAATGAAACCACATTACCACTGCTCAGCGGAGAGGTTGAAAATTCACTCCTCAAATATCATCTCTAAAAACATAACAGATGCATTTTGTTATCCTCCTAACGAGCTGCTGTAGTGCTCGACTGGGATAAAACAGATCATGCTGCCCTCTTGTGCTAGACGTGCACAGAAACCAACCCCTTTACTCCTGCAAGTGACACGTGGAGAGCAATGTATAAAGCATTCACTATGAAATAGAAAGCATCCAAATCTTCCTACTTTACAGACAGTTTGACACTCACGTCATTCCCTTACTGGGATATGGGGAGAAGAGCAAAGGAAGTTCCCAGAGAGCCAAATTCTACAGTCAAAAAAATAAGTTTGGTGAACAAATGCAGAGAAGTCAGATGAGATAAACCCCAAAACACTAACACTTCAAGCTTTCCTGATAGCTGTGTAAGTGATGCAGTAGAGGTATCTGCTGATAAATTTGAATTTCAGTCATAAATAAATGGCAATTTTTTCTGAATGATGGATAAGACAATACACTTTGGTCAGTGAGGATTAACAGCTCAGTAGGGTTAGGCTAAATGCTTAAGAAAGAAAGAGACAGTATTTATAAATAAGGTTTTTCCAATGCACAATATGCAGTAATGTTTAAGAATTTTCACACCTATGCCAAATTACAGAAAGGTGAAATCTGTGTACATACAAATATTTTTGGCTAGGAAGGGAGAAAGGAGAGAGTCCTTATATTCCTTTTCTCCCTCTGCTGCAGGTTCCAAAAATACATTGACATTCTTCTATCACCGGGTAAGATGCTGGTTACTATTCCCTTTACAACCTTCCCCTCCCTATACATTGCTAATGCAATCTGTAAAGAGAGGTCTTGGGCTCATACCTAAACTGATTCACGAAGCATAATTTTTTTACAAGTAAGTAATCTCATTTATTCACCAACATTGATTGGATCTACACTGTTGGAAGCTGACAGACATGTCATGATTCACCACGTATTTCCTTTTCCTAATGTCGACTCCCTGCTGCTCCTTGTTACTCTGCTTCCCCAACTAGAACTACCAGGAGCTTGGGATGTCTATTTATTTAAGTTTCCTTCCTCCACTCTGGAACACAGATCACCATGTGTTCAAAACACTTGCCGTGGATTTTTAAAATGCTGATTATTTTTTTGATAAATAAACAGCGAAATTCAGTTCAGCATTGCTTCTGCTGAGGTCTTAAGAGACCTCACACAAATACTGAGTACATGCTGGATGCTTAAATGACAGATCCGACAATGCAGTATCAGCTGTGCTAACATGGGATATGATAACTAATAGTTTGGCTTAGCTGTTACAATCACAACCTTAGAAAAAGGTGCATTTAACAATTTCAATTTATTTTCAGTATGTCTTTCATATGCATTTTAAAAAAAAGAAGGGGGGAAAAAACCAAAAATAAATACATCCCACACCTCAATGCAAGAAATAGCATGTGAAGTTCTAAAAGATAAATAAACAGTTAGAAATCCATGCAAATCAGACAATGAAATACAGCTGTTACAAAAAGGGTTTCAGAACTGCTAAATGCTGCAATTGTGAACAAGAACATTGTCTCATGGGCCATCTTTTTCTTTTCTCCTTTTTCTGATGATCAGAACAGCAGTACTTTTGCATGCTACCATGACCAAAAGAAAGATGAAGGGAAAGAAATATACACATCCCAAAGTTAATCTCCTATTATAAAGTATCTGTTAATAGAAACCCACATCTAAGTCACAGCAGTGTGTAAACACCAGCGACAGGCAGGTTTCATGAACGTCAGTTTCACAATGCACTGCTAATTAGAGTTTCACAGAGTTACAAAGCAAACTGGTGTTACTCTCCATTTTTGCTGTTTTCTCTCTAGTTCTTAGTTTGTTATTATGAGCTAGATTTATGGGCATTCTTACAAGACCATTATGTACTCCCTTCAAAAACACAGTTACTGCATGTGCTGGACACACATACTCGAGAGACAGAAGAGGAAAATCCCTGACACATCAGCGCTAGAATTTATTCTGATGTATGTGCTCTCACTGGCTCTCCATTAACCCATCTCTTGAGCTTCCCTTCTAATCCTCTGCATTCAAGTGGCCTTGAATTTACATTCCCACACACTCCCAGTACAAGCAGGCCATGTAACACAGCCCTAAACTTCTGCAGTTTTAAGGGTGTTTTTTAAGATCAAATTGTACACATTTTGTTCATCACATCATGGGCATGAACCTTTCCTCCACATGAGTATCTATTTCTTGAAAATATTACTAATTTCTCTGAAACAGTAAAGCCATCCTTATATATCCTTACAATTAAATGCCTGCTGGTGCCATGAGAACAAGCTCATGTCCCTTTTTTTCCAAGGGAGTGAAGACCATCAGGTTCCTGTTTCTCATGTAAAAGAGAAACCTGTGGCTAGTCAATCAGTACCACCCACTTCCCCAGCCTCTTCACCCTGCTCCAGCTTCTCTCTCCATCCTTTTGAAGAACATAAGGATCTGGATTACAGTTTCACAAAATGCACTCATACACATTCAGCATATGGGAGACACCCTGTGAAACTGCATCAGAACAGCAGTGCAAACAGGTCAACACACAACACCAAAGCTACAGGCAATCCACAGTTCTGTAAGCTGGATTTAATGACAGTAAGATGAACCATCATTCCACTGAAACTGAAAAAGACCACACCGTTAAATTTAAAGTGTTTAAGTAAAACTTTAAATTTAGAGAGTCTAAGTAAAAGGAGCAAAAGAACCCAATGAAACTGCAAAAATACTAACAAATTCTAATTGTCCAGAAATGGTATAATTTGTGCAATCAAGGAGATACATTAAATATTGAGGGATTTTTTATACTAATAAACTTACCTATAGGATTTCTGTCAAAAAACAAGACAGGAGCTTTCAAAATGGATTGAAACATTTTGTTGTGCAAATTCTGACCAGAATTGACAAGAACTTGAAACACCAGAAGACTTCTTATTATGCCAAATAGTATTGTAGCCACTGTTAAACCTGAAATTTAAAAAAAAAAACAAAAACAAAAACCATGAATAGAGCCTCCAAAAAGATATGGATCTTTCAGAAGAAAAAAAAGTTAAAAATAAAACTGACTAAAACCAAATTCTCTGGACTTCTGCATAAAGCAAGAATCCAAACTTAAGCCTAGGGGGACTCAGACTGAGTGCAAAACACAGATACATTTGTCAGTAGCTTCAGTTACTATCACAGAATCAATTTAATCAATTTCTCTGTTTCTGTTTGAAAGAACTGGTACTTCATAGAAATGTAGGAAATGTCTGTTAACCCACGAGATAAATCTGTATTAAAACTTCCTGCATAACAGCCTTACTAAAAAATTCATTTCACAGTCCCATGTGTAATTGTGGCTTGCAGAGGTCACTGTGAAGATTCAACACTTGCCAGCAGGTATTAAACAAGTAATATATACATGGCTATTTAAAGACAACCTTCAGTTACTCCCAATCAGCCCAAACCACTCATGTCATTCTTCCCCTTGTGAAACACACCAAATAATTTAAATTATGTGTGTTTCTTTCACACTTTCTAAGATGCTTTCCTTATGAAATAGAGTCCTTCTAGGGAACTGGTCTGCAGATTCCTTCTCTCTCTTCTGGGCACAACTCTGCTTACAAGACAAAGGTGCTACAGGGCAAAAAACTGACATAAATAATGAGATTGCTGTTGCTCCGTTTGCTGTGCATAGTCTTCAATGTGGCTGCACAAATTCCCTGTCAATAAGGGTGAACAGTGAAGGTGTAAACCTTACATTTGGCAGAGCTTCCAGGCTCCACGTGATCTGCTTCAGAAAATCAGCATAGCTACCTCGGGTCTTGAGGACATGCTGAAGTTAGACCCCAACTATCAGCAGAAAACATTGACTATTCTAAGGGCAGGTTAAAATTGTACACAATTCAGAACAGCTATAGTAACAGTGGGAAAGAGTTTTAAATTATGTGACATGGTTAAGCTCTCCCATCCTGCTTCCTTCTGTATCCTCCCAGGGAGCAAGAAAAGGTATCATCACTATTTCATTTGTCTGTTTGCAGTTTATTGCTCTCAGTCAGTGAGGTGCTGTTTTTGAGAAAAAAGATGGTGGCTGGGATGAGAGTTTGTTTGCCTTGTCCCAGCTGCTGCACTCCAGGCCACGTAGGAGAAGACAACTTTTCCACGAGTAACTGCATATACCCGAACAGGAAAGCTGGGCATGCAAAAAGGGAGCAGGAGAGGCACAAAACAGGAGGCTGTGGCTGTGGCCCATTCCTAACAGCAGGCTGTGGGAGCAACAAGAGGAGAGGGACCACATCCTGGGAAGCCCACATTTCTGTACAACTTCACTCAGGCCTGGAAGCAGCTGGAAGCTGTTGGCATGACCCTCACAGAACAAAGCACCTGAACAGACCAATGGCTGGGGAGAAGGAGGAACAAGACGTGCTTCCACGTCCCCCACCTGGTCTGTCTCTCTGCTTTCCCTGTTCATGAGCTCAGAAACTCAGTATGAGAGAGACAGAGGCCCTCTGCATGTTCACCTTATAGAAGAGATGTGGAACTGGTACCTCAGTTCTGGCCAACAGTGTTTCCCATTAACAGCAATTTTACTCTTCTAAATCTCTGTTTCATAGAAGCAACTACAGTTCCTTCCTAAGAAGGAACTACAGTGGTGGGGTTTTTTTGTTTTCCCAAACACTGAGAAATAAAAATGTTACATTATTTTATATTGTTTAAGGGATTATAGAAGAAGATAAGTTGGATTATAATGCATTTCATATAAAATGTACTACCTTTTTATAACTTTGTCAACTTCACTTACAATTTTGTATAGGTAAGTCAATGCTGTCCCTTCAACCATTGCAAATATCTCTAAGTCATCTGAACATTTCAATATAAAGTTAACTTCTATTGTTCCGCTATCTAGAGCAAAATATCCCTTAAATGATAAAATTTTCACTAATGTGATTTAGGCTATCTGGTCAGAGAAAGTGAAATTTGCCACATTTAATCATACTGTGCAGTCCACAGGAACAGCTCACAAAATAAGACGTTACACTAAAAAAATGAGCCAAGTTTATCTGGCTCCTAAACTGTTGCTTTCCAGGCCAAACACAATGTTTTCTGTCAGCCACTTAGATCACGTGGATTCCAAAAACCAAACTAAACAAAAAATCTTGCACCTATTCTGTCACCCATGGAGCTGTTTCTGAATACATTCAATGCATATTCTTCTGGCATTCCACCTGTTTTCTCACACCAACCATTTACATCTCCATGAAGAAATTACCATGCCATACAAAACCATACACCATCACTAGCAGTCTTAAATAGCAGAATCTGAGAGCATGCACATGATTTTTCTGTGGCAATTCTTACTACATCTTGGAGCAGTTTTTCAAGATGTTTGGATGCCTTGAATACAAGGATCAACGCCCTTTTCTGAATATTCAGAAGCATATATGCTACCTATTGAAATATATTGAAATGTTTTTTAACAACCTGCTTTGCATACTCATCTGGGATGCCTTTTAAAAACTTGTTCTTTTGCTATGGCACTTCAGAAGAACTGCAGCCATGCCAAGTTTCAGAACAGCACAGAACAAAGATCCATTTCTAATCCCTCTTGCCATCCCTATAATAACTGAAGATTTAGCTCAATGACTTATTAATATATAGACAATAACCACAACTTCAATGTGACTGATTTTTCAAATACTCAATTCCTGGTTTACTTTCCAAAATCCAGGCAAAGCTAATTAAAACTCTGCACTCAAATTATTTCTTCTGTCAGATTTATTTTATTTATCGCAATCAATTTAATCAGAAAGCAAGACTCAGGCTCCTAACTGATTAAGACATCGCTCAGTTACTGTTAGAAATCCCATTTCCCCACACTGCCATTACTTTGCACCTCTCAAAACTCTCTATCAGATAACAAATAGTTCTTAGGTGAACACACATGTGCATGTGCAATTACCTGCATAAATTCCCAAATAAAAGTTAAGGTCTCGATATTCAGTCTCATTTGTTCCATTATTTCCATTTGTCGTGAGATTCAAGTTTTGATGACTTGCCCTGTGGAAACGCACACAGAAGATAACCACCATCAAACAAGTGTGTTTGGCTGTTTCCAGATTCAACTCTGTTGAAACCTTTAGTTCACAAGATCTCATGTATTGATGCTGACATGCATCACAATATGAATAGATGCAATCACAGTCCACACTTAGCATCAAGTTTAAATTTCTTCCCCCACAGGAAACGGGGAAATCAGAGGAAAACCTGAACTATTCTAGAGCAGGTTCTGTTCCCTTTCAGTTAAACGAACACTTACTGAAAAGGCAGAAACAATTGGCCAGTTATTATCGTCAACTTACCAGTAAGAAAGCCACCAGTCCTGCAGCACATAGGCCACCTTGAGCAAAAGAGGCAAATACAAGAATCATCTTACAAAATTTAAAAAAAAAATTAGAAAATTAAATTTACTTGCTATTCTTTCAAGCTCTCTGGGAAAACATCACATATTCAGAGAAGTATGCCATCCAGTCTTTCAAGACCAGCAGCAATTTGCCAAGCACATTAGAAGGTGCTCTACAAAGAAATAAGTTACCTTAAATTACCTTACATGTTAGCAAACTAAAGGAAAGCAATACACTTTAGCAAACAAAATATAGCAGCTCTTCCTAATGTATGTTAATTGAACATTAAAGAACTCATTTTCTCAGTTCCTAAATTTGCTACAAGAGATATTCCAAAATGCTTTTTGATTAACAAACTTTCTGATGTTACCAGTCTAGAAATTTGTGTTTACAGAAGATAATTACCAGAAACAGAGTTGAAGGAGGATGAGAGAGGAGAGGGAGGGAAAAACTCCTACTGCCACCTTCCTTCTGTGACAAGAGGTGATTACAAACATGTAACAGGGTTATTTATCTCAAAATACGCTTCTGTTCATGTGAATTTGTAGTTGTGGGCAGTCTACAACAAGATTTGATCTTGCTTAGCTATCTTCCCAACAGACTCAATTCAAGAACAAGCAAAAAGTAAGTAACATGCTAAAATATATAGACTATTTTTTTACAACCAAGACAAATCATTTCCATGAAATGAATTTGAGCTTTCTCAGCAAGAAACAGAGAAAAAGACACTAAGGTATCTTCACACAGCTTCCTCAGCTCACCATTTCTTTCAGTAAGTTTGAAAATAATTTTCCTTTTGAAAAATTCTTTTACATACCTGCTAGAGTCTGCATTACACAAAATACTTGCCTATCCTCTTCCTCACTTTCTTATCCTGCTGAACAATGACCCTCTATCTAAAATTTTCACACAACCTGCACTTAACAATGGGTGAGCTGTTCTTTGAAAACTTCTGTCAGACACTGTCCTCCCATACACAGAAAATCTCTTTACCCTCCTCAACTGGAAACACACTGACTGTTCAGGTTTGTTAACACCACTTCATACACCTTGTGATTTTCTTCCCTTTCTCAAAAAAGTACACTGGCTTATAATTTCTGTGCCAAGTTGTCATCAAAATAATAATTTTCATGAAGTATTAAAATTGTTGAAATAAGGATCAGTGCAAGACTTCTCAATGCTGTACCAAAATTCCATGCTGACATCTGGGTACACTGCAGAACTATTAAAGAACACCATGCTCCCAAACATTTTAGATGAAACATTACAGCAGCAAGAATGTACTACACTAAAAAAAAAAAAAAAAAAAAAAAAAAGGAAAAATCCTCACAAACAAAACCAAAACACATTCAGTATTATTTGCGGCTCCCAACAACTTACCTGTGCCAAAATATTAAATACTAAGAGTATAAAAATCACAAAGTAGTTTGCTCCTGCAGTGAAATATTTTCTGTAAACTTTAAAGTTTATTTTTCCCTCATGGCGACTCTCCTCTGGCACGGCAGCCAATGCATTTTCACCCTGAAAGAAAAAAATATCACAAAATAAAGCCCATCAACCTTGTAGCTACAGATTCAGACTAAGCCACTTGAAACAGTGGCTCGGAATTAGCAAACAATTAAAGAAGGACATAAAGTGATTGTGCATGTAAGAACTTTAAATATTGAACTATAGCTATGACTACAAAAAATTAGTCTCGGTGCAGTAAAACTGAAAAACCCACTCTGCAAAACAACACTTTAAGGATTTTATTTGGCATTGCATCATCAAATATAATGCAACTTCACATATTGCCAGAACTATTTACTCTGGCCACTATCCAGGTTCTTCTTTTCTTATACACTACCTTCACTCCTAACAGCTCCAGAAAGTAAGGCCTTTACCTGGGGAAAATTCTGTTTTCAGAATGCAAGTGTGTGCAACCTTTCCCTTCCAGAAAAGTATTTGAAGTAAACAGTCTTCTACAAGTATGTACCAAAATCAACTAACATATGCCCAAGACTTAAAAATTATCCATAAAGTCCTAAACATCTCTTTGTAAATACCAACAAAGCATCTGCTAATAGGGAAAACAAGCAAAATGACCAGTGGAAAATCCTACTAAACAAACATGGGGGGGACCTTGAAAAACAGAGAAATAAAAAACAATACAGGCATAAAGAAGGTAAAAAAACCACAGGAATGAATAAAATGTGGTGGGTTTTTCTTAATTTTTACAGTATATGCAATATAAAAACTAGTGTCACTTCAATGGATATGTAATAGTTGATTTTGTTGCCACAAGACATGGCTGTACAAGAGCAGTGGAATCAAGAGACCTGACAGATGTGAAAAGAGAAATCCAACCTACTCATACATAAAAGGTGAGAAGCCTGTCTTGGCTTTTTGTTTCTCCAGCTGCTTCATCTTCCCACTTCTCCCCATCCCCAGCAAACAGTCCTAATGCTGTTTAAAAGTTTGGTACACCTCCACAAATTTAAGAGAATCTAAGACTGGACTTGCCATTGCGACATTAACAATGTAAGTTTACTGCTTTGGAGCCTAAAACCATTCTTCAAAAAGGCATTAAAAAGTTCATAGCTTGCTTTCTTCTTTTTTTAATCTCACTGCTCTTCTTTATAGAGAAGAAATGGAAATAATATATAAGCACAGCATAAAGGTGACAATTATCAGGGACATAGAGGGGTTGCTTGTTCCGCAGATGCCGTGCTAGCAGGGTCACAGGGAGCCTGCACTGTTTGATGTGAATGCAAACACAGCAGCAGAAGGCAACCCCTGGCACAGAAACTTCAGGGCTGCTTTTGCACTGTGCAGGCCAAGAGATTAGGAGGCACCTGGAAGTCACACTGGCACCAAGAGAAGGGCTGGGGAGGGCAAGGCAGTGGTGTCCCAGGATTACCCCTCAGGGGCAGCTCAGGATCATGTGGGTACATTTATGGGTATGATAATGCCAGCCATGCAAATGCAGACTTTGCATAAAGCCACAGCTTCTACAGGCACTTCCCAGAGCTCAGGATTTCAGGGAAACTGTTAATTTCAGCTCAACACTGCACCAACACATTGAACCAACCCTACTGGGTGGCACTGGCCCTCCAAAGCACTGCTGTCAGTGTGCGGGCTTTGGACACACACAAGGAATGCTCACAGCACCCAGCAGAGCTGATGCTGACCTGCACAGACTGACTCTGCTGGGTTTGAGCAGAACCACGCTGAGCTGCGAGGTGCCAGCCAAGCCCAGCTGGGAAGTCGAGCTCTCACCTGATACCATGCAATTCATTAATCCCTGAAATCCCAACGCTGCAGGGAAAGCCCATATCGAAAGTCAAGAAAAAAACCAGCCAGACAAGAATCAAGGCACGTCTATCCTTTGAGGACTCACAGGTGGTTGTTCCACGGCTCCATCTTTCTGTGAGTGGATAGATGAATCCTGGGACAAGACAGAGGACTCCGAGAAGGTTCGGTTCCGGGCAGACTTCAGGTTGGGGGTTCCTGGAACTGACAGCTGTTCTACCACCTCTTCATCTTTTTTCAAAAGGGAAGCAAAGTCGATGCCAGATCTCAGGAACTCTGCATAGGTACCTTTCCCCACCATTTTACCCTACAATTAATATAAACTTTTAGTATCTTCATTATACACTTTCCATAAAGGACAAATTTTCTTATCTGTCCCTGCTACCTCTGGGGTACTGCAGCTGCTGTGCACACATCCTACAGCTGAGCTGAAGCCTCTATGGGTTCCTCACTTAGAGGAGCACAAAGAAGCTCTTTAGGCTCTGACCAGTTGCCTGGTAGCAGCTAACAGGGCCAACAAACACACAAATGAGAGGAGAACAGCCCCAGTTACAGCCAGGGGAGAATCACCTCCCTGGAGAAGCTGTGGGAGACAGCCAAGCCATGCAGCTTTAGGACAACCTGTTAAACTACATACATAACAATCAGTCTTTTTATATTGCTCCAGCCCAGGGGTAAACAACATCTTCATTTTCTGAGCCTTGCAGAGCTTCACAAGGAGCAACACTGACCATGTCCACATTTCTTTCAGCTCTGCCACAAACCCATTTCTCAAGAACTACTGTAACTTCTAAAGCAATCTGAATGGAAGGAAAAAAGGACTTTCTTGCACCATCATGACACATCAAAAGTAATTTCACATATTTCACTACCCGGCCTTTAAAAAAAAAAAACCAACCAGGAAAAAAAGCCCCAACTGCAGTCCTTGCATCTCCCCTCTAAGTAAAAGAAAGCTGGGAAGGAACCAGCTGCACTGAAGGCATGCTCATTCTCAAAGGCATCTGAGACTATTTATCATCCTTAATCCAAAAATGGACTTGTTGTAAAATTAACATGGTTCTTAATTCACAGAGAAGTCTAAGAAACAACAAAAGCAAAGCATTAACACAGTCTCTCTCAAAATTCTCTCAAAGTACATTAAATCTGAAGCAAGGGAAGGCTAAAACTTTATTTCAAAATCAGACAAAATGTTTGAAGAAACAAGAATTTTAAATTCACAACACATATTTAAAATATTTAAGGTTATTTATATGATAAAATTCAGAAACAGATTTTTCAGGGAAGGTATTCCAAGAAAAATCAACTTATTAATAACTGTAAAACTTAAAAACTGTATGTAGTCATAAGTAGACAGAAAATATGTTTATAAACTAAAAATATAAACCTGACTGTTTTCTTTCCCCTTTTTAATCTAAGAAGGATAATTACGAAGTGCAAGGATAGACCCTGAAATCACTTACATCCTTTAAAATTAGAATCTGATTTGCAGCACGGAGATACTGCAGCTGGTGAGTGACCAAAACAGAGATCTTCTGATGTAACGCCTGACAAATACATCTGCAAAGAGATGGAAAGATTAATTAAAATTAAGTGTCCCTAAAGATTTTAATTATTTCTGGAAAACCTCTTCTATTCAATTATGCAGTTTTTAAAATAAGAAGATGACCATGCTTACTAGATTTATAGAAACTATATAAAAACTAAACAACCATGTTCCTTATTTAACTTTGTAAGTTTTCAAGGTAGGGAAAAGAAATGTAATTATTCCTGGTCTGGAAAAAAAGAGGAGGCAAGAAGACATTTCATTAAAATTGTCATAAACATTCTTATAACAAATGCACATGCCATAAGCTGAATTGCAAAGAGAGTATTTTTAAAAAAAATTATGCTAAGAGGAAGAAGGGCAAGATACTGTGGGAAATGATGGACTAATAACAGCCAGTAAAAGTAACTTCTTTGAGAGAAGCTTTCAGACCAGCTGTAACACTGAGAATTCCAGAGAATTAAACAGTACTACTGATTTAAACTACATTTTAGGCTGTATTGAGGTAAAGGAGTGAGATCCTGGAACCATCCTCTGACCTCTTCCCATGGATTCAGAGCTTATCTTCCTCTCCAGTACCTTACCAAAAGTTTGGGATTTGGAGAGAAAAAAGAAGGCACCGGGCACACTAGGACTAGTCAGCAAATGCTGGTGAAACCCACACAGTTTTAGTAGAATAGATACCTGGTGTCCTTTCAGCAGAGCCTTGAAAAGCCACCAGAGCCACAAAAAAACCACCAAAAAACACAGGAGTGGAGCAACGCATTACAAATGCAGAGGTCTGTAGGCACATTTTTCATGTACAACAGTACAGACACAACTGAGACCAAACACTCTCACTGCCTTCATCCCCACAGAAACAAAGCAGGGAGACAAACCCCTTGTGTGGACAACCCTTTCTCAACTACTCGCTGTCCCAACAAGGAAAACTGGTATTTTCTAGAACAGCAGTGTTCAGTGACAGATCAGCATTTTCGTTTGCATCAGGAATGCCCTTCCAAAGGCTATCATCTCCCAGTTCACAGAATGGGTCAGGCTGGAAGGGTCATCTTCCAGGGACCACAGTGGGTCATCTGGTCCAAATTCAATGCTGAAATGCAAATAAGCAGTAAAGAGAGTAAGGCAGAAAAAGAACATGACCTTAACAGCAATGATATACCATAGCTTACTGCATTTCATACTTCCAATTAACTCCCTACATAGGTTTCAGCATCTATTTTTTCATTCCTGCTAAGACTGCAATAGATGGTTAATACTACTATTACCATAATTACATGCAGAAGGTGTATTATGGTGTTAACTGGGCAGAAAAAAGTAAAGTCAAAAGCAACACTCTTCCTGAGAAAGTCATATGCTTGATATGCAAAAGTAACTATAAATCCACAATATACTTATGTGACCAAAATAAAAATTAATCAAGGAATTTTCAGCAGTTGAAACTATTTATACACCAAGTCTTTGTGGGAGCATTACTCTGATGTGGTCACTGAAAGAAGCTATATGGCAACTAGAACACCAGCTGAAGGATACCCAACAAAACATTATCTTCCTCAAAACCTATCCAGAGAACTGGACTAATATCAGAGAGGCTACAGGAAATGCCTAACACAGAAGTTGCCAAAAGAGAATATACCAGGTATTTACTGTGAAGAGATCTCTCTGCCCCTCACCCAAGTCCTCCAGTCTATACACCACTCTGATCACTGAATTTTCCACATGCAAGGTGTATGCCTAACAGCTTACTGGGACAAACTAGCCACTAGAAAATCCAGTGGCTCAAAACCTTTAAATCCTAATCCTGAGTCAAGGTGAGCCCACAGCGTTTAAGCTTTGCATTTGGGGAGGAGGAGGGAAGAAGAGGGAAAAAAGTGAGTTATTGCAGCATAGAGGAATCCAGTTCAAACTGTGAGAGCTGTAAGCACAGCTTCATGTATGATCTTGATCTCAGGAGAGTAGACAAAAATTATCTCTGGGGAAACTTGTATTTCTACTGATGTATCAGTTCACTTAATTAAGAATTTTTAAAACAATAACTACTCTCGATTTCATGTCTATCTGGGTAGAAAGAAGTGAGCTGAATAGTTTGTTAGCAACAGGTGCATAGAAAAACTGTTGTCACAATTCACTAGCAGGAGCACAGACAGGAAAATGTGCAACAAGGAGTGTATACCTAGATCTAAGCAACTCACTGCTCAGACAGCTCACTAGAAAATTTGCCAATTAAAATACCAAGTCATTATGAAGCACAGAAAACTAACAAAACCTAAGTAGATACTTAGCATCAATCCAGTTGAGTTTTATATTCAAAACCCTTTCTTAATTTTTTTGTAAATATTCACTCTCCCATTTGACAACATCATTCTGCAGCAGTGAGCATTACATTTGTACAGTGCCTTGGCTATCACAGAGGACTGAAGCCAGAGTTCAAATACAGGCTCTGCAAAACTGTGATGACAGGGCTGGTACAAAAATCAGAGAGATTGCTGAATTCCTTGTTAGTGAAAACCTGGTATTGTCTTAGAATGCAGAAAACCTCCAAAACATTCCAAAAATAGTCCATAAGTGTTTATTTTTCTAACTGGTTCACTAAGGTTTAGTTTCATCATCCACCTAATTTTAGAAGTACTGCTCTGTATAACTGAAGAACAACAACTAGGTGAAAAGCCCAATTCTAGGTGAATCACAATCTGATAGTGTGTCCCTTTCTCACTGATGATAGAGAAGAGCCACAGAAAGCCTTCTCAGCAGGGCACGTAACTGGTCCAAGGGTTCAGACATCTGCTGCAGCCTGCCCAGCACTGTCACCATCCTTTCACCTGCCTTTTGAAACCCCAAAAAGTCCATGTTCCTTGTGTTTCTCCACAACTCTCAAGAGCCACAGCTTGTTAGTGAGCACATTTCAAGCAGGACAACAGGACAAACTGCTGCACAAACTCCCCACAAACTGTCACATTTATCAAATAAACAAGCGCACACACACGTGCACACAGTCACACGAGATCCAGACAGAGAACACCCAAAGGTTCTTCAGCCTTTCTTGAGTACAAGAGAAAGCAAGATCCAGGGACTGTGAAAGTTGCATCCTCTTCCCCACCTAAAAACCAATTTAAATGTAAAAGTGGTCCTGGCAGATGTTAAATGGGTTATTCTCCGTGTTTAAGCTAAACAGAAATTTCAACAACCCTGAAAATGTATTCCAGGGACAAGCTACCCTCGCCATTACAAAATTTTTCTCTCAAGTTCAAGTTTACATCCTTTGGTGCAATTTCAATCCATTATGTCCCCAAGGGCCCCTAAGCCAGTTCATTCCTGTGTACAAAATCCCTGCATACATGAAGTCCTTCTCCTCCAGACATGAAAGAAAAATAAAAGTAATAAAGAAGTCTCCCAAACCAATGCTTAAGTTGCAAATAGGTTTCTTTCATTTTTGCCTCCCTGCCCTGGACACCTGAATGTTCTTGATCACCTATACTGGAGTATGAAGCTGGTCTATATATTTTTTGAAGTGCACAAAATTGAAACATTATTTCAGCTGAGATCTTACATGTACAAAACATTACAGGAGTATTATTTTACTCGTACTGCCACATCTAATACTGGTCTTAAGTCCCAGGACACCATTTCCTTAACAAGAGCATGACATTGCTGAGTCCTACTGGGTTTGTCATCTACTGCACCGCCTACCTCCTTCTCCATGTAACTACCACACTACTGACCCCTGCTCATTTTATGTTCATGGACTCTGCACTTTTCCCTGCTGCATTCACCTATTAACTCATACCCCATAGCCAAGACTTCCCAAATACCTGTTCATCTCCAGAACTGCCTTTAGCATTGCCTGGTTTTCTATCACCTGAAAATGTACCATCAATGACCTTCACACAAACACCAGACTCAGGACAGACCTCTCCAGAAATTACACCCATCCGATTCAACAGAAATAAGCAAAGAGTATTTTAAGTCAACAAACCAAGTAACAGTATACTATAATCCATTTAAAAAACTCATTGCACTTTGACAGCAAACTACTACACAATTAAAAAAAAATTAGCTTGAGCTTTGATAGTGCAGAGCATAAAGCATGAGATACTGAGAAGGGGGCCTACAACAGCACAGTGCTCCCCTGGGCAAAGGCAGAGTCTTCGCACTTCATGCATACGATTCCTCATTTGTTCTTCCTCCCCTATCAGGTTTGCTTTTCTTTGAGCCAAGTTGTTCTTTAATCTTTTTTAAGTTTTTATCTCCAAGAACCAGCTTTCTTTCACCTCTGCAAAATGTCTATTCTTTAATGATTCTACTTTCTTCCTTACTATTCTTCCTCCTACTCTTTTTTGGAAGTTCACATGCAAGTTTAACTTTAGTTAATACTATATTCATTTCAATGAAAATAACCACTGAAATGAAATTAAAGGACATGCAGAAGTGCTCACAGGCATAAACCCTTTGTTATATTCATTTACTTCCTATACTTGTTTTCCTCTCCCTTCCCTTTAAATTTAATGGTTTAGAGAGAACAATCCCCCAGTTATTTTTGCACATTTCAAAGTTTAAAAAATATTTTAAAAAAGCATGCTATGCTCGCCAGAGACAAAAAATCCACACACCCTGCACAATTCTACTATGCTGTCTTGATTTCTACTCTGCTGCTTCTGTTTCTACCTTGATAATCATTTATCTCCATCTCATGGCAACTCCCAGACATCCATAAATACGACTGGTCCCCAAAATCCATTGACCTGCTCCAGGCACCAGGTAGCACTGGATGGCTGGAGAAAGGATATAAGCAAACACAGAGAGATACTTTCTCTGGCACACATTTCCAGTGTCCACAGTCCATATATTAGGAACTGTTTGAGCCAGAGATCTTGGTGTTCAAGTAGATCTTTACAAACTTTTCCTATACAAACTCTGTCTGATACTAGGAATGATACATGTGTGCATACAACTCCCAAGAACTATCACAACTTTAGGTCTGATGTTAAAAGATTCCTAAACTGTCCTGCAACTCTGTCTACTCTCACAAGCACAGAGGAGGAAGAGAAAGAAATCAGGCTGATCATCAACTGAGACTGGCACACAGCTCCTGTCACTGGAAAAGATACAAGGGAAGGAGAGAACGAGAAAGGCATGCCTCAATAGACTGATGAAATACAAATCTCACTCTTAAAAACATGATTTTTGAGTCAATACCGCTGGTGAGACACAATTTAATTTCTATCTAAAGGTGATATGACACCATATCATCTATAGCAAAAAACAGATAAACAGAGAGAGTAGGAAATTCCTTGGGATCCAAGTGCAACTGAATTATTTTCTTAAAAACCACAGGCTGTTCCATACAAAGAAATGTGCTACTGGATCTGTGATAGCTGTCCCTCATTTTGAAACTACAGGTCTCAAAACATAGGATTTCTTAAAAGTTAATTAAAAGCTGTTTTCATTTAAATAAATATAAAATAAAGGCATATTTTCATATCCACATACAAATATGTAAAAAAAACCATGTAACTGTACTGGCAACCACCCAGTGGAAAAAGGCTGAAGCATGCCTACCATTAACTATCAAGAGAACTCACAGGAAGAAAGGCAACAAATAACAAAAAAATAGGAAATCTTCAGTTTATACCTTCCTAGGTCCTAAGAAATCTGACCAGGAAAGAGGAATTAATTGAAAAACAGCCTTTGTCTGCTCCATCATCCACAGAACAACTTGTCTGTATCATGAGGAAATTCTAAAGAGCCACAATCCCTTATAAATAATATCATGGTCTGTTTTCCCACTGGAGCTGTGCTACTTGCATTCTTTCTCATTTGAAAAGTATTTATATATTTTAAACTGCTTACTGCAGTACGATGAATAGAAAACAGCAAAGCAGCAAATGTAATGAACCAGCCATCCACACACCACAGCTTTGGGGAATTACTAGGAACATACCTATCTTTGATGTAAACACACAGACCAGACACTTGCAAAAAAATTTTAACTTTAATAAAAAATTACAAGGGAAAAAAAAAGAGCGAGTGAACTGAACAATATCCACTTCAGATTCTCATTAAAAAATCCCCTGTTCCTTCCATCTCGCCCATTGTTTCAAGCCTCGCGGTTTGGACTCCTGGGGGGGCAGGCTGCATGAAGTGGTGTTTTGGACATTCCTCAGCACCATCTTCTAAGAAACCATTCTTGCCCAAGTGCTCTCTGTCTTCTCCACATTTCTAGCACTATTCAGGAAGCATTAAAGTACATGCCTTGCCTTGTTTTTCAAAGCAACTTACTGAACGCTCTCCCCACTACCCCCAGCACCTTTACAGCTTCCATGAAGGCCTCAGAAGAGTAACTCTGTTTGTAAAAAATCCTCCCTTAAAATCTTGTGCAGGAAGGCACTGCTCAGTTTTCCTTCCCACTACCACTCCACCCAGTCCATTTTCTAAAAAATGCTTTCGTTCTACTTTTATGTGTTTTGCTCAATCTGATCTGGAGTTGGGGAGAAAAAATAAAAGTACAGGAAAAAACCCCAGCTACTTTTCTGAGTTTCAAATTCTCTGAGATAACCTCCTTATTCCTCCTCATCTTCATACATTTATCAGCAAAACACATGCTGTGCTCCCAGAGCAATGGCTTCTATGTCCTTTGTGGTTTTGCACATGCAAAAATCCACACTTGCAGTTCTGCAGCAGAATGTAGATGCTGCCAATGTCACAGCTCACATGAAAAGCAGAATAAGCTGAAGAAGGAGCCTGACCTCCTTCACAAGGCACCACGGTACTTTCCTGTTTCCCTCTTCATTAAGAGACCTTAAGACTTCAGGGAGAGACAGGTTAACAGCTCAGGTGGGTGCACCTTCAGAACTCGGGCACTGATACAGTCAGATGCTGGAGTTGCAGAGTGATCTTGTGCAGAAACAGAAAAGCAGTAGCTGAAGCCTCGAAAGCTTCAACAGGCATTAAAGGAATTTGATAGCATATGTGAACTACAGAGGTGATGAACTCCATCTATCAGTCGTGGCAGAGGAAAAATGAACATAAAGCCTATGCATCATAAAACTCTTACTCCATACTAGCTGATGGAAACAAACAGTAGCCTTCTGAAGAAACGGATAAAATAAAGCAGAACGTTAATGGGGTTTCAGAGGGCCCAGATTTGAAACTGCAAACATCAACAGGATGTACAATTCTTATATTTAGATACTAGAAGCTTCCCTGTATGGGGAAAAAATAATGTGCATGCCACTACTACTCAATGCAATTTCTGTGACTGTTTCTGCCAGATTTCTGCTATTTTTTATGATTACCTAGGGTTGGACAGGAGAGAACAATAGTAAAACCAAATTAATTAATGTATTTGGAATGTGGAATTCGAAGGATGCAAGTATGTTAAACAAAATGCATTTACTGAAGGCCTGAACCAAAGACCACTGAATTCTACAAGTGGAAGTTTTTCCTTCGAACAAATTCTAAATCATGCCTTTTAAATCAGAAAGTAGCAAGCTGTGAAGAAGCAAGGACAAAACACTGGCTGGGACTAACCAGATTATTCTCATGCTCACCTATGTGCCTTAGATTTGACAGTTTCAGAGAGATGGAGATGAAGAAACTCACTGAGAAGTGAACCTGACTTTTAATGAACACTTTCCTGTTTCTTTGGGAAATGGGGGAAGGTCCAATATCCCTCTCTTACATGGTAAACTTGTACATTCTCTTTCCCTCTATTTCAGTCTACTCTGCAGGCCACATGCCCTGTTTCACCAACCCAAGGGAAATTTCAACCATTCAAGAACCAAAAATAAAAATTATTCAAGAATCTAAGACAGTTCTGTCCTTTCCTTCAACCACTTGAATTAAGTGCTTATTACTAGCAAGTAAAGTTGTAGCAAACTAAGAAGTGATTTAAAATCCCAGCCCATTTTATTCTTCACTCAGGACTAATATTCATAAACTCCACTATTCATAAACCCCCATACTCATGCATGAAATTCAGCGTTCCCCTCAAGAAAATGGCATATATTCCCTTAAGAATAATTCTACTTATACTATCTTCAAAACAGATTTTTTTTCAGGGCTTTTAAAAATTAAGAACAAAATCCACAAAACACAGAGGGGAAAAACCCTGTATCATTCAATTACATAGAATAGGGAAAAAACGAATCAGAAAGTGAATGTACTAAGTTTTGTGAAGAAATCCATCTCCCCAGAAAACGCTTTCTCAAGTTTTCCTACAAGGAATTACAATATAACAATTGCATTTTAAATGAAAATAAAGCGGTAACATACTTTTCAAACAAGTGTCTTCCAACTTCAGCATCTACTGCACTCAGTGGATCATCCAAAAGATAGATGTCTGCATCCTGATACACAGCTCTAAAAAGTTTAAAGAAATGTCAGTATCACGAAGTCTGACAATTTATAAATTTTAGAAACAGCAAAAACCACTAGCCTGGCCAGATTTACACGGGCCTTCTGTCCCCCGCTCAGAGTAGCTCCACGATCTCCTATTACTGTTAGGTCACCATCTGCTAACAGTTCCAAGTCCTGTGAATGTGAAAGAACAGATAAAAATATTTTTGTAGAAGTCATTTTAACTTCAAAGACCGACAAAGCTGTTTCAACATAATATTTACTTATTTGGGAAGTATTAACATATCACATTAAAATACACCGTTTCATACCAAATGTAATGTCTCCAGTTACTTTATGACTCTATACTTTCAGCAAACAATAACTGAGAAAGTAGAAAAAATAGATGAGATCCTAAAGTTCACTTTTTCTACAGCTTGGCCAGAAGAAAGTGCACTACTATGCTCAGTCTTCCAAGGAGCATTTACTGGTGATTCAGAAAATCAAATAAAATACTAAAAGGTCTAACAGTAAGTTTATTAGTTTTGATTAGAGGACAATTAGCTAACACAAAAAATAAAAACTGAACTAATAATTATCAGTAAATTATCTTGCCAATGTCCCTAAAAACCGCATTGTTTCTATTCTTACAGCAAGGTATTCAAGAGAAATAACTACACCATTCATCGCACAGATTTGGTTAATTTGGGAGCTCAGAACTGTGGATAAGACAACAAAATTAGAGAGTGTTCTATGTCATATTACTGTATTTCCTATTCAGGAAATACAGAAGTTTTACATTAAGCTACAAAGCATATTCTGAAAGCTTATTTGCAGCTTTTATAAGATACATAAATTTGCAAGAAAACTATGAAAGCAAATCTACCATCAAATATGAAGTGGGGATTTTTTTAATGCTGTTTGCTGTCTTTCAAAGTCATTAAAAACCTAGGTTTAGACAACAGCATGATTGCATATCAGTAGGAGATACTAAAACTCTATCTGCCAAGTGTAAAAACCCGCAAAAAATGTTCATTACAGTAACCATCTGCTTTTTACCTGTGTCACTGCTGACAGAAATATCATACCATGCTGCACAAAACCTTTTTAGCTGCCAAGCAAAATGTCTGTTTCTTGACAAATCTGGCTTAATCCTCTTCTATATCTCATGTCACAAACTCCTTTGCACATAAACCTTTCAAATGTATTTTTTTCGTAAAACTACTTGGGTTCAGCAAGTTCTCCAGTATATAGCCCAAAGGTTCTTTTGATAGCTGTTGGCAATGCATAATACATGGCAAACATGACATTTATTTCAAAGGAAAGCATATAGGATTTTTACAAAATGAAATTCACAAAGAGTGTTAGCTTGATCATTTGTTTTCTGCCTCTTATTGCATTTGCACACACCCCTACCATAATACGCGTGAAAAGGGCTAAAATGTAATTATGAAATGAAATAACAGGGAACAGCTTTTCCCAAATTTGTCAGTGCTTCCCATAAGCTATACCTCCCCCTAGTGGAAGTTCTGGGAATTACAAGATGGCGCTTACACAGGGATGGTAAAATAATTGCACATACTTTTCATAAGCAACAGGAGTTATTTCACATGCTACTAAAACAATCAATTCCAGGTATTTTACACTTCAGTACGTACCACAGGTCTGAAAGAACACTAAAATAAAAAATAATGATCATGAAAAAAATACACAAAGAGAAAGCCTTACCTTTTTAAGAGCACAGACTTTCAAAACTTTTTCATATTTTTCTTTCTCATATTCCTTGTCAAACAGTATATTACTTCTTACAGTGCCAGAAAACACCCAAGGCTGCTGAGAAACATAGGCAATTCTTCCAGTAACATTTATCAAACCTTTGTCTGTAGGCAGTTCACCAAGCACGGCACTTAAGAGGGAAGACTGGCAAAGATTTAAAAAAAATAAAATTAAAAAGTTTGGTTGCATTAGAGACATCACAGAGATTGGGCAGTGATGGCCTATTTCACCCTGTCACTCAAACTACTGCTAACAGTAGAAAAGCACTAGTACCCTTTTCATGCAGGTTTGAAGCAACATACAAAGTACTAAAATTCAACTCCACACCATCTCCTCCCCACCCAGAAGGCCATCAGCCTGTCCTGAATGCCAGTATCTTGATGCAGAATGTGTGATTATACCCATAAAGGAACTGTACATTTTCAGGTTTCCAGTTTTCACATATAATAAGACTCAAAAGCCTCATAAAATGATGTAAATATTAAGACTTACTTTTCCAGCTCCTACAGGACCAATCACAGCCAGTAATTCCCCTCGTCGGACAGTAAACGAAATTTGTTGAAGTGCTGGGGTTTCTAAACTCTGTGGATTTGAGAAAAAGTTAGCATTTCTCAGTAGTGAAATATAAACAAGCAAAATATATATTTAGAAACAGAAAACAGTGTGCATACATCACTATAAACTACCAGTCCATAGGCCCACCATACTTTCAGGCACATGGTTTTTGCCTCTGCAGTAATTCACAGACACTTTTGGAAGACCCTCATCCTTCACCACAAACACACAACAGAGCTAAAACAGCATTCCAGGAATAAGGAGGCCAAAGGCAGCATTAGCAGTGCTTCCTCAGAGCCCACCTATCTGGGAGACAGCCTGGCAAACACGAGCTCTGTGCTGGCCACCACACCGGCGCTCCCAACCCCAGCATGACACGCTCAGTGACTCCCAGCACACAGACAAATGGAGGGCTGAGGCTCTCAGAGCCTCAGGAAAGCCAGGACTGTGTTTGCTCTAGGCAAGGCTCTATCCAAAGTAAAACCCGAAAAATGCTGTTTGATTTTACAGAACCTCATCTTGCATGCTCGGTGTTCTCACAGACTTTTTGTGGATGATGCAGTGGGGCTATTTGTGTGAGAACATGCTCACAGGATTTTCTGTTTAATATTACTTTCTAGTATGTCTGTCCTTTACGTTATGTACGAGCTTATTTCCCAGTGTATTCTGTACCTCTTCTATGAAGGCTGCAAAAATGCCTTCTTGTGGAAAGAAAGGATGCTCATGTCTTTAACAGCTATGCTAAACAGCAATTTCCAAGGAGCTGCTGCAGCTCCCTCCCATTAAAGCAAAACCCCTTTGTAACAGAATCTGCCTTTACATGCATCTTTGCCTGCACTAAGCATGACTGACATTAAAATGTACACATTAAAAAATCCCCAAACAAGGGCCAAACGAAAGAACTCAGCCTTAAGCTCCAGAAACAGAACAGAAGGTTAAGAATATCTTAAAATCTCCAGCCACTTTTTGAAGTTCAAATGGCTGAGGAGGCCACCACCTAACTCCACACAAAATGTGACACAAGACAAAAAAGTTCTGGGCCTGCAAAAGGAGGAAGCCTGCAAATTATTTCGAATGATTTGGGAAGAAACAGAAGCCGAGCATCCATCCTCATCCATGACAGCTGGGAGAGCTGGGACAGCACAGCCGTGCTCACTCGTGGCAGGATAAACCCCAGGCGGGCAGCCCCCCTCGCAGAGCTCACGGAAGCACCGAAGGGCTCGCAGGAAATGCTCCTACGGCGAGCAGCCCAACTCATGCTCCTTGTGCAGCTCTGCTAAACCACTTCTGCCGCTACTGTGCATTTCCACAAGGTGGCATCAAGGGGCGGCACTTTTTCCTTTCCCCCCTGCACACCCTACCACCCGCCCCAAGCAGCACCTGGGCACCAAGTTGATTCCTCTGCCCAGAGTACGCAGCTCAGGTGCTCACCCAGCGCTACGGTCGGGAGAACTCTACCAACTCATGGCAGCCAAAGATTTTCGTTTTTTAATATGGAGTTTGCCGGAAAAGAACGTATCTCTTACTAAATCTATGTCTACATGGAATAAGCTTTCAGACACACAGGCCCTTCTTCAGACCTCTTGAGGTTGTGCTTCGGTATTCACAGAAGTGCAAAGCCATTTCCTCCCACACCAAAATAAAAAAAATATAACGTAAGAGCTAAAAAACACTATAGAATTTTTTTTTTAAAGTTTTTAAACGACTACTGTTACATTACATATTAAAGCAGTACTGGAAGATATCTTAGAGCCAACACAAAAATAGTAATTCAAGCAAACAGCACAGCCACACACACCTAAGGGGCACAATATTTTTGCAAAATAGCATTCCTTATAATTAAAGACAATTTGTCCTGAATTCATCACACCTATTTTTAGGCACTAAACTGAGGCATTTAAATTAGAGCACAGACTAATATTGCAGCTAAGTTCACCTGACAACTCATTACCACAAATGTCCCAGCTCCCCTGTGCCCTGTCAACTTGCTGTGTCTTTAACTTTCCTCCTTCTGCCTAACCTTGCACAGGCTGTTCATGGGACTCAGCTATCAGAATTAATCTCATTAAAAGTGATTCATTTTCTATTGCTTTATCCCTCTGAAGTGCTTCACCACAAGGTCATACAAAACAGCGTTAACAACTGACCTAAGGGAGGCAACAGGCAGAGAATGCAAGGACAAGAGGACACAGGAATGATCCTTTCAGGGGCAGCAAATTTGGCCTCTGATCAAATGCTGAAATTTTAAATCTGAACTGTCTCAGCTGAGCAGACAGATTGTTCTGTAAACTCAAGAAACATCAGTAAAAAGCTGTACTGAAGAATCCCTAGTTCCATGCTGGTATCAGACTAGCTTGTGGTACCCAAGATAATACTTGCCTGAGTAAAACAAGAGTGTGACCAGGAATTAATTGGTTTTGTTTATCTTTTGAGAAACTCTAATACACCATGTTAGGTTGTTTTCCCAAAAGTGCAGCTAATAATCCCGTTTTTACTTCAGCTGATTTTGGATTCATGGGTTGCTTGTTGCTTGGTTTTTTTGGTATCACTTTTGGCACACAATCTCTATATATCATCCAGCTGTACAGTGTCTGTACAGACTTCCAAAGTGTTTTGAGAAACCTAGTCAGGGTAGCAAGCTAAGCCTGCTACTAGACAAAGGATAACATATTTATATTATTCCTTTCATAACTCGTCTTATCAGAACTTACCACTTTTTTCAGTCAGCAATTCTATAAAATTATTTTGCATCACTGTAAGAGCACATAAGAGAAACTTTCTGAGCAGATCTTAACAGTTCTGAGAGAACTGTTCTTCTCCCATGCACACTGCAATTAAATATCAAAATGAAAGTTACACTGACAGTTTTGTGGATGGCTTATTGGTTTGGGATTTTTTTTTTAATTGAAAGGAAACCAGTAATTCCAGTCATGCTACCCTGCTTTACACAATATAAACAAGTCATGGAAAGAAAAAAAAAAAGTTATTTTATGGGCACATTATGCAACTATTTCCTATAAATTGTTAATGGAGGTACCAAAGTCAGTTTGAGAAGAAAACAAAGATTAAGCAATACATTGTATTTTGCATTAGAATGTATTCACAATCAAGTCTTCCATATCAATTAATTTTTAAAAACTTGGCCAATGCCTCAGAAATATTATTGTCACAGAGAACTCTGAGAAAGTAAAGCAGAATAAAATAGCAATTTTCTTTTGCAGCCGAGTAACAGTAGGTAGATCCTCACATCTGTTTTTATACCTGATCTTCCCTGGGACACAGCACAGGTAGGGAAACAGGGTTTAGAAAGGGAAATATATGATGTCTTATTTGCATGCAAATTATTTACGTGCAAAAGTCATTTTTAGAGCTTCCAGCACTGACAATGGAGACTGAAGTATCTCTAGTGTGAGGATACTGGCAGGTTGTAAAAGCACCAACAATTCATCTCAAATTGCTGCTTACCATAGCAATTAAAGTTTGAAAACAGAAACAGTCAACCTTTGCCTTTCTTACATAGAAGCGATACATAATAAATTTATCACCTGTTTATTGTCCCTTTTTCTAGCCATATTGGTGAGTTTGGTGCATTTTAAGCAGAAAATAAAAGTGCAGCTGAACAGTCTCAAAATAGAGAGCAACAAATATGTGCTGATGTGTCTCTAAAGCTTTCAAATCTGTTGTGAGAAGTATAATATTGTACTGGCTCTATACTAGTGGAATGATCAAGCACAGAAGAAAACCCCACACAATAAGGTCCACCTTGCTGTGCTGTCTGTCCTTAATTCCAATTTAAGTACCTCAGCCATAATACAGTGCTGCTTTATAACAGGACATATCTTCCCACAGAAATGCAAAGCTTTTCATCTAGTATACTATTACGGAACAGCTACTTTTAAGATGCACTTGATAATGTTTTCAGTACTAATCTACAGAGTTAGCTAAACATACTGAAAGGATTCTCGTACACAAAGGATGGAATACAAAATATCAGCACACTATACATACCCATACTGCATTTTAGACTTCAAATGCCAGCAGCAGCAATATACTTACTATTTAAGTACATTTACCTTATCCCAATAGCAAGTCAAATCTTGGACATGAAGAATGGTATTTTCATTACTGCCATGCAGTTGTGGCTTGAAGTGTGAGACTTCATCAAGCATCAGAAAGTTCTGCAATGAAAGAAAAGTAGAGGATATTGCCTAATGTGAGACTGAGAATGGAAAAGGAACCCAAACACACTTTTTGAAAGCAGCATACAGAACATTAATTATGGGGTTGGAAGAAACAATCACAAACTGATCAAAGAATTACATTTCCAAAGCAATGCACAACTACAACAGTGTACCTCTAACCAGCAAGCTCTCCCTCCCAAAAAACCTCCAAAAGTGCAGATTTAATAGGAAAGGACTCTTAACAATCACCTGCTCAATAAAGAATTCCAGAAGTAAACAGACCTTAAGAACCTGTCCTCCCTTTTCCTTGAATCACTAACAACTTTTAAATTGTTTAACTCCCTCTTCCCATACAGAAGAGGTGAAACCCTCACTGCAACACCTTCTCATTCCATTGCTTTGATGCTAAAGGCTTATGTTAGTTCATCGGAAGAATGATCAGGACACAGTAAGCAGCTGTCCACTGTCCCTATTAAGCATTCTCCAATAGAAGACAGCACACTACCTGAACATTTCCTCATTTTAAAGTCCAGGACTTTAACCAAAAAAGAAACCTGCTAACATCTGCATAACTGGCTCATTGCACTTTCACTGCTGAACTTATATTCTACATTTCATCCCCGTCAGCAAACCTTTCCTTCAATTTGCATAAGCATGCACTTTGTACCACAGCCACACTTCTACCACACCTTGCCTGATACTGCATTATAAATAGTCCAAACACATTTAGAAAGGAAAGGGGCTATTTTCACAGAAAACTTTCAAGGACAGCAGCTACCACAATTTTACGACAAAACCCAAAAAAATTCTATCGTGCTTTCACTCTGAGTCAGAAGTAAAGACCTTAAATAGGCAGCAGCAGACAATATTTTGGGAAGAGAAGGAAGGTTTTAATCGTGGAAGCCAAGACTAGTTTAAAAGTACTTAGCTAAGAGTTTGCAGATGGGAGATAGCTGCTGAAGACTTACAGAAAGCAGTAACTATGAGGAAGCACGAGGAGGATGTCAGGAGCCATGGGAGGGCAGGGAGAGAATTGCTAGGCTTTTACAGGCACAGAGGTACTGCTCAGACTCTGTATTGTCACAGAGAGCGATGAGAAGTCAAGCATTTTCACACAGCAGTCCATAGCACACAACACCCTCTTGTTCTGTAAGCACCAGACATTGGCACTACCAACGCTTATTCTTACTGAATTTGAGTCTTCATTCCAGTACTGCAAGCAGCCACAAGGCAAAAGCTAGGGCTCACCCCTGTCCTCCACAGATGACAGGGTAGTGCCGTGTGAAGTACGAATCCTACAGCTCCCATCTGCCTGCTCCACTCTTCAAGTCCCAATCCCAGCATGCCTGACTATCTGTACACGTTCCTCTTACTTCAGAAATGTCTACAACACCTCTTTACCAGGCACACTTTCCTCCTGCATCTCAGCCTACCCTACAGTGCACGTCCTGTTTTTTGTACCTGCATCCACACCAACACGTTCTGTTTCCAAGACAGGTTACTCTGCAACAAATCCCAAACTGCAAAGCCACGATAAGGCTGCACCTGTCAGCGACACTGAAACAAGGGCAGAGCAAGAGCAGAAACCCACACGCCCTCCCAGCCAGCTGTGGCACCTTGATGCGGCGGATGCTGATCACCGACTCGGACACTCTCTCGACAGCGGCAGGGAAGAACAGGGTCACTGTGAGTCTCACTGCCCCGTACAGGGACACGGCCACGAACACCCGGCTCGCGGAGATAACGTTGCCAAGGAGGACGTACGCCATGAAAGTCATGAACACTGTTATTTTGCTGGCCACAAAGAATGAGGCTAAGTTCAGTCCTCGAAGGTAGGAGCTTTTCATAACCATGGCAATCTCCTTTCTAAAAATGCAAAACATAAATCACATCAATCTCTCCCACTACTGCTACCCTCAGCAATAGGATGAGGGAAACACCCTCTAAGGATTTTATTTTCATAGCCTGTCTCCTCCCCTTGCACCACCCCAGCTCATATGTAAACAACTGTGAAGAAAACATATTAAATGGTAAATAACAAAAAAAAAACCCAAATCAAACAACAAAAAAAAAACCCCAATACAAAACAAAACACCCCAAACCAAACAAAAAAAACACCAACCGGAATTAAGGAGTCTAGGGAATTGAGAGGAGAAATTCATTATATTTAATATCTTAACAGCTATAGAAATAATTCTTTTTCAGAGACAGAAAACTAAGGTACTATCTTTTTCTTCTCTAGTCAAACTAGTATTTTAATTCAGATTCTAATCTCCTTCAAGTATTTTTTGGTTGCATGCAATAGCAAAGACAAAAAAAAACATGTATAAAGGCCAAGCACCCAAAAACTCCTTATCCTTCCAATATCAAACTCCAGTAGAGTTCACTCACAAACCACATGACAAGACCAACACATACATATGAAAAAAACAGGGCAATTTCAAGAAGATCAAGAGTTTGCCCATGGCCCAAGTATCTGCCATTATTCAGCTGCTGCTCCTCAAGCTTTATCACAGCTTTCATCTCAGTCTATTTCCTTTCATCTCAGTCTATCCTTACCAACTGGACCCTGCTCCTGGCTTCTTTTGCTCTAGGAATTCTGGTTCATAAATTAAGAAAATACTGATCTGTGAGGCCAATTGTTCTGCCAGTCGTTGCCCAAGCTAAATAGTGATTGAAGTACTGCACAGACACATAAGTCTCCCTCCAGCAACTGAAAAGCTGCTGCTGAGTTTGTTCTCAACTCCCATTTCAGTTAAATTGCAGTTTCCACTTCTAAATGACTCATCAAGTCCAAGCCTCAAAATGTTACTGCACTATCATCTACTACAATGTGGATGTTATCAGGCTTACCTCCTCATGAAAATAATAATTTTTCTTTATCAAGAGAGTCACAACAACTTACCCCATCTCCATATATTCTACTTTTTTCTACTTAATACTACCAAATACAAAATACTTAAACAATTCCTAATTTCTCTTTACATATATTCTGGCAATTCTTAGGGGAAATCTTAATAATTCTGATCACTTGGAACTATACATTAAGATCATCCACTTGGAACTATACATTAAGATTAGAAACTCAAGTTGTGATTATACAGTTTAAAGTAAATTAAGCAAACACTTAATGAAGAAAAAGATGCAGGATGCACTACTGGAAAACTAGTTAAGCAACTTTCCCACTATACTTGCCAAATTGGCTGAACTGACAGACTTTTTAAAGAGTTTCAAAGACTTATTTTTTCAGCTTAAGGGTTCACAATCTCTGATCTCCTCCAGAGTACAGAGAAGGAACATTTGTATGTAAACTACTTGAATTTGGTCTAATTCAATTACTTCCATAACCCTGGATGAAACTCTTTTCCCACCCTTTAATAATCCTTAATAATCCTCTCTTTATCTGTAGATAATCAGCAAGTTTTTTGTGCTACTCTCCATAAAAACCAGATAAATTAGAGCCTACCTGCAGGCTGCATGTAATATATTACACTGTCTTGAGGCACAAACTTACCTAAAAGGAAACTAATATGGACAGACACAAGAAAAAAAGAGCAATGCAGGAGTTCAGATGGCATCTTAGCCACTGTCAAGGGCCAGCATGGAAATACTGGACAATAAACCACCTGGCTAAATTTAAGACTTTTAACTACAGTTTTCCACGACACATTTATAGAAAGGAAAGAGGGCTCAAGATGTGTTCTGTAAGATCAACACTAAAAAGGAAGCCTCTGATTCTAATGAGGTGTTGAACTTGGAGTCTAAAATTTAGTGATGCTAATACACCCATTGAGGAAGTTTTAAATAAAGGAACAGCCTCTCTGGCTCCATGCAAGACAGTAAAGCTTCCCATCAGTCATGAACATTCAATCAGCACAGGATCCTATAACCCAACAGAGGAAATAATTATATGCCTGGGAAGAAACATCTCAGGGAGCATTTGCAAGTTTGCAAGCCTGCACACAGATGTAAAGGAAAAGAATTCCTTTAAAGCAAATGATTTCCAAAATAAAACATTTAAAACAAGAAAGTCAGATAACCACCTTCTATTCATTTGCTGGAGAGGGAAACAACATGAAAATTAGATTATGAGAAATATGCACCCAAACTCCTACAGTTATCCTTGAGCAATGAATGCTGCCACAGCGTCACGTGAAAGGGCAAATACTGACTGAAAATCACATTTAATAATAAATTTTAATCTGATGTCAGTGGACCTCTGAAATAAAATGTCTTAGGATACCAAACTCAGCTGGCCTTGCCAGTTGAATAACAAGGGAATTTCTGATCTGCTTTTCCCTTCTACCGTCGCTACAGCTTAGTTAGTTGCTCGTTTTAAACACAACCGTTAGAGGAAGCATTAAAAAAGCCAGAATTATCAACGTTTGGAGGGTTTTTAATGCTTTATTCACTTAGAATATATCTTCATTTCTCCACTCTTGCTATATAGAATAAAAAAAATAAAAAAAAAAAAAGCTCAAAAAGTGCAAGTAAACTGCATTTTAAAGCACAAAATAAAGCACTTATTCCCATGTAAAACATGGAAAATGACACTGGTCATACACCAAGCTGTATCTTTCCAGGATTACCTTCTTAAACCATTCACAAGTTCCGCAAATGATTTTTCCCAAGCGTACATCTTTATTATCTTCATTCCACTGATCACTTCATTCATGGTCCTAATCCTGACATCTGTTAAGGCAGCTGTCTTGCTTCTGAAAATAGGATAAAGGAAAAATTCTCAGATTCCCTAAAGAAGACAATTCATGACCATGTAACAGATTTATGAAGCTTTTGCTTCCACTTGTAAAGACAATTCACATGACTGTAATTGCATTAAAGGGTTCTCCTGAAGACCAGTGTCTTGAAGGTGACACAGAGCAGACTTGGTGTGTTCGTGCTCCTGGTTCTCAGGGAACTGCGAGTTGATTCAACGTTTAGAAATACATCTCAGTTTGTGCAAACACAAGGTATTCCCTAAACAACCTATTTGTGTACCCAGAAGGCCACAAATGAAAACATTCACAACTATTACATTTAAAACTAAACAAAAATCAGAAAATTACTTTAAAAAGAACATTTCAAAATGCCAAAACAACCACCCTTGTCATAAGGCTCTTTTTGATGTTGTTAAAGAAACTGGCCTCATTTGTGACTTTTTAGGATTAACTGTAGTAGAAGCAGAGATTACTTAGCACATGAGCTATAATGTATTAGGTAATCTAGATAAGATTTCTTTAAAAAAATAATGTTATTTAAGCATTAACTGCAATTAACACTAATTTAAATATGTCTTAGTTCCACATTGTATTTGCACTGATGGAAAAAACAGAAAAAATATATAACAAAATAATAAAGCTACTATTTTAATTAGGAAAAGAGCATTGGAAGTTAGAAGCCACATAATGAATGCATAAATCATGCTAACAGATCCTATTACAATTCTGAATTCATTCGTGTAGACAAACACTTTGCACATAGAGAGCTATGGTAGACCTTATTTTGATAACAAATACCCTTACCTGCTAAATTACTTATTTTTGCATATACCAATGAAAGTTAAGATTCAGAGATCATTTAAAAGAAAAATCTTTGTAGAAGGGGTTACTGAGCTTTCTCAGCTTAACCTGTCCTCTAAGATTTCTCTGATACACTGGAAGAAATCATATTTAAAGAACGCAAGCTGAAAGAATTTCAAGCACATACTCATCATTTTAAAAAAACTTCTCAGCACCAGCGTTCCATAAATGTTAGGATGGCTGAAGCAGGGAATTAAAAAATATTTATACAAGGGAACTGACAAAAGGCATTTAGAAACTTGGCCCTAGTGCAATCAAGGATTCTTATTAACACTGAGGAAAATAACTTAGCCTAAACCAACCATACTGACATGGAATGAGATTATCTTTCCTACTGCATCTTTTCCTTTTTCACAAAGAAAGAGTAACAGAAAAATACTTCCTTAAAGAACATAAGTGCTCATCATTTCTTCCCTATACACACACCACCACTCTAGAAGGCAAAATTTAGCATGTGTTGTTCATGTCTCCACAGCAGCAAACAATTCTCACCTACAATCCTGAAAGTCACCTAACTTCCAGGCTTGGTCTCCACAAAAGAGAAGGTTGAAGATGGTAGAAAATAATACAATTAACAGAGGTTTCTTTTTTTTTAAATGGTGTGCATCAAAAAAGGCTATAGTTCTCATAAACCAATTTTTCAGTTTTCTTGATGAAATGTTACCATAGTAACCATCCTGTTTCAAATTGCTTTAAAATGCTCAAGAGATTGGGGCGAGTGGTTTTTGGTTTGTTTGTTGTTTTAAGTTACACTCCCCCACTTTGCAGTAAGCGTATTTTGTATGTACATACCAGAAGCCACAGTATAGTGGCTTCAAGTACACACACATCCAGTGCACTGATGGTAACTTACAGCAGAGAAAGCTGGCCCTGGTATTAAAAATATTAAATTCAGTATACAAACAGATCAGTCCAACACATGCCCACATAGCATGTCAAGAGTGCAATAAGAAAGGACATGAAAACTCTTCAACTGTCTGAGAAGTCCCCTCTATGATACTAAAAACCATTCTAAATTAGCAAGCTGCAAAATTCCATTTTGCTTTCATGAGGCTTATTTGGTGGGTTTTAATTATGTCTGACACAACAGTTAGACAATTTTTATCTTCAAGAAAAAGGACTTCAAATAACAATACTACAGCTGCATGACTAAGCAGTGCAGAGCAGAGCAGGCTCAGCTCTTGTGAACAAAATACACATAAAATGGTCTTCAGTCCAATAATTGAACTGTCTCTTAAATAATTAGACCATGTCTATTTTGCAAAACTTCTCATACTTGTGGAAGTAAAAACAATCCTGCAGAGTACAGTGGATACCATTCCACAGGGTACCAAAACCATACCTGCAAACTCCCAGAGCACTGAAGCCAATGGCTGCACCATGAACTGGTGCATGCATGTTTACAAGACTGAGTCACAATAACAACGCTGAATAATAGAGCAAATTAGCTGCCACACCAAGCGTGCTTGGATTTTAGCAAAAGCTTTAATCCTTAAATTACTTCTTCATAGGCTGATTTCCTTAAATCCATGCAGATTCCCAGCAACTGCCATGTGAACACGCTCATCATTACAGAGCTAAAATCTATTCCAGTTTTACCATTAACTCCTGTTCATTGCACATTTCTGTTCATAAATAAAAACATCTGTGCGCATGGAGACAAGCAGAAGTTTTTCTGGTTAATAAATTCTTTCCACTGCACTGCATCCAAACAAGTGGCTGTTACTGAATGGGTAAAAAACCTCAAACACCGTTACATTGCCACTGATTAGTTTTTAAAATACATACCTTCGAGAAAGATTTTTGTCACCTTATTGTCTGACCCTGGACAAGACTTTAATCTCTTTGTGCCTCTGTTTCCCATCTGTAAAATGGGGATATTAAAGCCTGCTGCCTTGGATAAGGCACTAGGCAAGCATTAAGTATTCTAACTATTGACTCAAACCCCACAAACTTACAACTAATGAAAAACAACAGTGAAGCAGCTTGATACTTACGCGTGCATATTGCACGTGCAATGAAAATACACAGCTTGGAACATATGGCAAGTGTTCTACAAACAGGCTTTATCATAAAAAAAAAAGCCCTTAGAATTTGACAGAGAACTCTGAATGGAGCATTATTCGAGAAATAGCCCTTGACCATTATTTGAGAAATAGCACATGAACATAGTGACTGTAGACTACCACACTGGTTACATATAAAGAGGTCTACAAGCTGTTTTCATTCTGTAATTCTCAGCTCTCTCTTCATACCTGGCCATGGCAATGCCAGGCTCAGTATGTCTAGAAAACTTGTCTTGAAATACAACTTGAAAAAGAAAACAGTAACTCACTAAAAGAAATTTTACTTAACCAAAGAGATAAAAGGAACCCACACAACAAAAGATGCAAAGAAAGATGCCTAACACTCCTACACATAGAGTAAACAACACAAAAATATCTCCAATTAGATGCAAAAGCCTTTTATAAAGTCATAATGTAAGTCAAGCATGGCTAATTACACAAGAAACAGAAAACATGGGTGCAAGAACTTGCCTCAACAATCCCATCAGAGACAAGTCTCGTTGGGTTTTTTTAGGACCAAGTTACAGAAAAACAAACTAAATTTGGCTGATAATGGATAATTACTGCAAACTCTTATCTCCACAGCCTAGAACCTTAGAGCAGGAAACCTCATGGCTGGCATCAAAACCATCACAATAAATTTTTCTAGCCTTCTCTCTCAGTTCCTTCCTCTCTCCTTCCCCATTTTTCTCTCTGCAGAATAGTCATGGAAGAGAGAGATCAAGATCTTTGAACAAGAAACTTGCAGAGCTTTCTGCTACAACTCCTGCATCACCCCAGTAAGTCACAGAGAGCAGGGCCCATGACCTTTGGAGTAACCACTCCCTAAGAACCACAGCAGGAAAGCAAAGCTCGAGTTTCACAATTCCATACCACAATCTACAGCAAGGTAGCTACAGAAATAGTCAAGACTCTTTTAATGTACTGGATAGCTAATGAGTAGCAGATATTTTCAGCAGGTTTGGAAGACAGACCACTTCAGGTCTACAATCCAACTATAAAAAACATTAGCAAAGATAAAAGACAATGCAAAAAATATCACCAGACACAAGCTGATACTCTGCCTCCACCCAATATGCACATTTTAAAACCCAGCAGAGAAAACAGCTACAACCCAAAACATGCAGCCTTACCTGAGGGAAGAAAAAAGCCTCCCAATGCAGGTCTGCACAGGAAGAAGAATAATCAGAACTGCCATTCCTGCAAGACATGATGGGCCTATTTCCATCCAGAGAAGTACGGTTACAGCTACAGCTTGAAGTGGTCCAGCCCACAAGAAGTGCAAGAAAATTGTTACCTAAATAAATAGTTAAGAACCAAAAATTAGCTTCTGATCTTAGCTAACAAATTAGTAACATTCAGGAAGTACTTCTGCCTGTGGCAAGTACTCAAGCATCCAGTGAGAATTCTGTACCAGATTCAGAGATGTAAACATACATGGTGGTGTACAGAAAGTAAGCAAATTACCACAGTGATTGTTTTTTCATGTTCACACCAACATTTCTCTGAGCTTAGAAAAACAGCAAGAAAATATTTAAGGGGGGGGAAAAATTACTTTTCCTCCCATAATTTTAAAGAATGTATCTATTCATGTGATGCCACTCAGAGGAGCCTTGAGAGGCTTGAGAAGTAGTCCCATGTGACCCCCATGAAGTTCAACAAGGCCAAGTGCAAGGGTCCTGCACCTGGGTTGGGGTAATCCAGAACACAAACACAAGCTGGGCAAAAAAGGGACTGAGAACAATCCTGGGGAGGAGAATGTGGGGTGCTGGTGGATGAGGAGTTGAACGTGAGCTGCCAGTGTGAGCTCGCAGCCTGGAATGCCAAACATAGCCTAGGCTGCATCAGAAGCAGCAGGGTGAGGGAGGGCATTCTCCCTGCCTGGAGTACTGCATCCAGCTCTGATGGACACAGACCTGCTGGAGCACATCCAGAGAGAGTCACAAAGATAACCAGAGAGCTGCAGCACCTCTCCTTTCAGGAGAGACTCAGAAAGCTGGGGCTGTTCAGCCTGCAGAAGAGTAGGCTCTGGGGAGACCTTACAGCACCTTCTAGTAACTAAGAAAGCTGGAGAGGGACCTTTGACAAGGGCATGTAGTGGTAGAACAAGGGAGAATGGCTTTAAATTCAAGGAAGGTAGGTTTACATTAGACATTGGGAAGAAATTCTTTACTGTGAGGGTGGGGAGGCACTGACACAGGCTGGCCAGAGAAGCTGTGGATGCCCCATCCCTTGCAGTGTTCAAGGCCAGGCTGGAAGGGGCTATGAGCTACCTGCTAGTGGAAGGTGTCCCTGCCCATGGCAGAAGGCTGGATCTTTAAGGTCCCTTCCAACACAATGTTTAACACTATGTTTAACAAACAACTAGAAGAAATGTTCATTAGAAACATTTAATCATCAGTTTTAAACAAAACTTTCTTAACTCCAACCCCACAATTTCTTCAGCTCCTTGGAAAGATCCGTAAAATATCTCTTACCTGATCAAATTTGTTCACATCATTTGACAGAAGGTTTACTATTTGACCAGTGGTAGTTTGTGCCATAGCTATATTACTGAGACGAAGTGCCTAAAAAAGTCAGAACAATCTCAAATTACCACAGCTTATAGAGCACAGTACACCCATACACATAAGACTCAATACACAAATACAGTACCATGGCTAAAGCTGAAGGCACATCTCAGCTTTTGCCTGAGGATATTGGGGCATTATTAAGAACCTTAGATGATGTGGGTTAGACTAAATATTCTAAACAAAGTCCCAAAGAAAAGAGTATTAAAAAACAAGTCAAGGGTAGGACTGAGAGAATGAAAATGCCCTAACTATCTTCATGTCTGAAGTGAAAAAATACTAACACAGCAAATCACTTAGCAAAAGAGCTGTAATTTTCCATGTGCATTGTTCTCCCCTCGCTATGAGTGTCTGTACAAAACAGGAACAGAAAACTCCACCTGAAGGCCAGATTAAGGACAGAACAATGTTTGGCCAACTGCAAGAATTCTGTTTTGAACAAGTTATCTGACAGAAGGCAAAAAACCCTCAAGTTATTCATTTTTGACTCAAAGGTCAACTTTGAAGGTTGCAAATCAGTGTCCCTTTACAAACCAGTAACTCTTGGAAAATCGTAACCTTTCTGAATTATATAAAATCAAGTTTAGCACATGCTATGAAAAACAAGAGGAGAAAATATCATGGTTTTTTATAGGTTAATAAAAATGTTTGTCAGTAGAAAGTAGCATGTGTTTATAAAATATACCCCCAAAAAAATCACATCTGGAAATATGCAATCTGAACCTGACTGCAAAGATCCAAACTGAAATTGCTCAAAAATACGAGTAACACACCCTGCTTCCTTCTACACCTGCTAGAATGAAAACACAGGTTTGCAGCACAAGTTAAAAAAAATACAAAAAGCCTGTTACATGTTTTTCTGTACAGGAATAGTTCACTCCTCAAAAACTTTGCATTTTTAGGGAGTGCACAGCTACTTCTCCCTCTCCAAACATTATTAGGGTTCCTTTTTGACCAATAAGCAAACCTGAAAACCACAGATTGTTTCAAAAATACTGTTCCAGTATTTTGAAACAAGTAGAAGAACATCAACCATCACAGTACTATTCAAAGCATAATTTTAAACAAGGTTCCTTACATTTCTTGCACTTAACTTTTGTGTTACAAAAATATTGTTAAATTGCAGAGAAAATCCCAACCCTAACTTCAGGCAGAGAGAGTCCCAACCCTGAAACCAGCAGGCAGAAACTTTTGAAACTCCACTAAGAAATTCCTCTGACGTTTCAAAAACAAGTCCAGGATACTGGGTATATGAAAGACCAGATTAAGTTATTTCAGAAAAATTTATTGCTTCACTCCCTGTCTTAAGCCACATGTCTCTCAGCCACCTGAAATCCCCCAGGTAGCTGCCTGCGTGTAATGATGCCGCAGGACAGACACGTCGCCAACATGTTTGCTCCACACCACACATTAAGGTTGGTAAGCTGTGAGAAAAGCTGTTAGAAATGCACAGACCATAATAACAGGAGTTCACATGAGGCATATTTGGAGAAGCTTCCCATCAGGATGTGTTTACAGCACCTCTCGTACAACGTATCTGCTGCCTGAGGTTCACCTGAACCATCAGAAAACTGCACCTGTGTCTCACTAATGGCCCATGGCCTGGGTCTGCCTTGGACCTGCCACACAACCACCCTTCTGACTTCTTCCTTGCTATTGCTACACAGGCAGCAAAACCAGATTCAATATGATTCTATGAGTCCAGTTCATTTTGTCCAAGACAGTCTCAGCAGGAACCACACAAGCATCTGAGCCAAAAGGAGGATGCTCATCTGTGACTGATCTTTCTTCTCAAAGGAGAGACAGCCATTCCCATCGTCGGTGGCAATGCAGCTTTAGTATTTCCTTGCTTCCTTCTTGGTTTTGATTCTTTCATCTTTTGTTTTTTAAGTGAAATAAGCCTTGCATTTTCCTGGCTGAATGGAACTGTCTTGACTGCGAAGTAGCAGTTTTACTTTCATAACTGATTTCTACCAGAAAGTCCTGGTTTGGTACCTTCCTCTTTCTACTATGCCTGATACACAGCCCCATATGAGCTGAGGAAAACTAACTCCATCCCAGCTAAAGCCAGTACACTGACCTCAAAAAATCCTTAAAGCTAAGTCTTAAAAAAAAAAAAAAAAAACAGCAAAAACCAGTTTCCCAAAAGTAGCCTTTGATTTCAAAACATAAGATTCTGAGTCATCGTGAGAGACTTCATTTTTGCTACAAGTTTCCTACATGCAACACTAATACTTCTTACAGTCACAAAACACCCTAAAAGTTTGAATACAGGGTTTTTGCAAATTAGATTTGAATTTTCCAGGAAATGAAAAAGGGTCTAAAACTTAAGAATTACAAACACTTGAAGTTCTCATTGAGAATGGAGAACTCTCTTACCCAGCCTATTTATCCTCACAAATCCAAGATTTTATTTTCTGCAGCAATTAATGAACTCCACTAAAGTGCTGGTTAATAAGCACCCAAGTTTCTTCCCAAAGCCTATATGAGGTTAAAAAGAAAATATGACCTATTTATAAGCAGCCCATAATGAAGACAAAGTATTAGAAAGGTTTGTCAATGTCCTGCTGTTACCTCAACCCTCACCCTCAGGAGTAAACATTTAGACATGAGGGCAGATTAATTTTCCATTTAATCCCATCTCTAGAAATAAGAATGCATATTATGAACATTTCCAAGCTTCTAAGCCAGTATCAACTCAGCAACAAACACCATCACCATATAAATTTTTCATTAATTTCGTTTTGATAATCAGTTTGGTAAATTAATACCTTAGAGAGATGTTTATGTACAAGAAAGCATTGTGCCACGTTAGAGCCAAGTTCCCAGAGGATCCTTTCCAAAGCAGCAAAAGAGGAAGAAAATAAATGTGTGTATGGAAGGTAACCACCACTTAAAATGGGGACATTTTTACTCTTCTCGATTCACTGCTTTGTCCAAAAACTTCTCGATCTACACCAGTAGTACAAGTGTTTGTGTTAAGTGGATGGCACCTATGTTTAATGATTAAAATAATGTGGATTTCTTTATATTCCAAAGAAACTGTTCAGTTTAATTCTTCAATTAAACTTCTCTGCTGACATCTGACATTGCAGGTCACTATTCCAGCAGCACTAAAGATAGAAAGATGGAGCATTTCCCTTTCAGCATTCTCAGCAGCAATTTCCTGCTTGGAAGCAGACACACTGATGGTTTGGGTATTGCCAACAGCTTCAGAAGAGTGAGGGAGACATTTACAACTGGGTTGCTTGCTGCCCAGAGCACATCAAGGATAGCATTTCATCCTGGATTTTGCTCAGCTTCCTCCTGTAGGCAAAGCTCAACCTCTCTTGCTCCACTTTCCCTCTGACAGCAGCCTTGACTCCATCTGTAGTTGAGCACAGCTATTTCTTGATCAGGACACAGAGACAGCACAGAAAGCATGGCTCAATGAACATACATTCCTTCTCACATTTCACTGGTTTTAATGGAGGGCTGCAGTACTCCCAAAGTAAAACCAGTAAATGGCACCAAAAAACTCTTAACTCCCTGTCTTTAGGATTCCGCTTGATTCTGAACTGTGTCGCTTCTGCTGGCTCCTCTCTCTCTTCCCTGTCAAACAGGAGGGATCCTAAAGGTGAAGATGCCAAGCATCCCTGCCTGCCTGGAGGGGGAAGTAGCAGTTCCGCAGAACTGCTGCAGCTCCCCGAGATAACCTGATGGATGCCCCAAGGCAGGGGAGCAGCCTCTGACCTGCAAAGGAGACAACCTTCTAGTTCTACAGCACCGATGAAATACAATACAAATAAATCCCACCATTAACCACAACAGGGGTGAGGGGAAATCTGGATAGTGAAGCTATTCCCAGGAAACTGAGACTGAGGCAGGAGATGGTGACATCCCATTCCCTGGGAGCTCTGCCCCTCTCCTGCTCTATGCGGACGCCTCTCACAGCTCCAGCATGCAAAACTTCCAAAAGCAATGGAGGGGCTCCTCTCCAACACCAGCAGGAGGCACAAAAAGCAGCTCCTCCAAGACTTTAGGGCTATTTAACTCACCATCTTCACTAGGCAAGCCTGCAGCTGTCAGTCAGACACCTTGTCACCGGAAGAGAAATCAAAGGCACATGTGCACATCTAAGGCCCTACACATTACACACGCATTAGGTCTCTACAAATGAGTAACTTCAATGGAATTGCAACCGTGAGCACAATAAATAACTGCATTTTTACACTCCCCTCACAACACAGCTGTCAAATACAAAATACAGCTGTGAACAGGGTTGCTTACCTTCCGATAAATCATGTGGCACATAGCTACCCTCAGCTTCATGCCAGCCCGCTGTACATGATAGAAGTATAGGTGGTGCATTATAGCCAGAATAAGTGTGCACACCGACAGAGCACCTGCGTAGCAATATGCAAAATTCAAAGCTACCTCATCTGAGGAATCATAGTTTTCAAAATAATTAATAATTTTTCCCAAAAAAATTGGTTGAATTATTTTGAGGGTTTCCTGAAAGAGAAAGAAGGGGAAAAAGTATTAATAATTTTATATTGTGCTAGCCAAGTTTACAAACAGGCAAACAAGAGCCAAATACTGCCGCAAGCCATATCCCTTATTATTTTGTCTTTATTGTGCTCTAAAATGTCAAGCCAATTTTTATCAACACATAATCCAAAAAAAACATGTTCCACATTAAAGTTTAGCTGGAACTTCAAAGAGAAGTCTCTCAATTACCAAAAAGATCCTTTGGTGTTATAAAAATTGCATGAGTATGTATTACACTTCCATTTTTAAAGATGCCGTGTCTCCTTTACAGCCATTTACAGAGAGCAAAAAAACCTCTTTCTACTGGGCACCCTGCTCAGATACACAGAATACAGATAAGCCTTACAAAGCAAGTCAGTGCTTTGCAATGTCTCAAAAATAATGCACCGAAATCAGCTCTGTTCCACTTCCATAATCCTGTGGTTATGACTCAGTTTTTCAGTCTCTACAAGGCTATAGCTCAGTTTTACCTTTCTGAGAACACTACCAGGTTCTCTGAGCAGTCCAGGATGAAGTCACCAGCATATTTCACACAAGCTAAGATGACAAGTTGCACACTGCTGTTAGCCAAGAAGTAGGTCCTGTGACATTTTACACCACTTACCTCAATCATTGTGAAAATTCCAAAAACTAAATAGGACTTCCAGTAACACAGAATAATGGCTTTTGTTAAATGTGGTGTTTTTCCTCTCTTTTTTGCTTTTTGCACCTCTTTATCCCAGTACCTGACAAATAAAGTGCAAACATGTTGGAGGACAGAAGTAAAATCACAAGGCAATTACCTAGAATAAAATACTTTCACACTTACAGCCAGACTGCCCTGATCACCTTTATAAAATCAAATTTTAAAAAAGGAGTTAAGAGATAATCGTGTCTTTTCATTCACATAAACACTTAGTATTATTGGCCTATTTGCTCTTGGTTAATCGCAGTCAATTCACCACCCTTGACACATTTGCTGATGAGGAGCCTTTCCTTTATCTCTTCTCTGTTCAGACAGCCACCCTCACCTTAATTAACAGCCTATTTTCATATGATCGCCTGACCATGCACTCAACTGAGGCAGCACAGTGTCTTTATCCATCTGTATGCTCTGTGCTTCCCCAGAGAGGCTGTGATGCCCAATCCTTTCTCATGTCTGGCCCTTTCTTTTTTCTACCACATGCTTTGATGAGAATTTTGTCACCCAACACCCTGCACATCTCTCTGAAGGCGAGGATTCATCAGCAGAATGGCAAAGACCTTTCCCATAACCACATGTCTGCCCACATGTAGGACAAAATTTGATCACATAAAAACCAAAGACAGTAATAACAAGCACTATTTTAACATGAAAGTATCACAATTTAAGCAAACTTCTTAAAACACGCTGCTGTCAGACAGGATCCTCCCCCTTTCTTCAGAAGGCTGTGTTTTCTGCCAAACCTCTGACCTTGATAGTTTGAGGGGTGAAATCAGTCTATGGCATGAAAGCTAATTATTTTGCAACAAAGCACAGAAGTTCAAAGCACACAGATAAGAACACATTTTTTTATTTTTACCCTCTTTTTTTCGGTTACAAGAATTACAGAGTTATTGTCTAGATGCTTTGAAAACAGAAACTGTAGGTTCTACAGCATTTATTGGCTCAAGAGCAAAAACTTCTTCCTTAGGCAGCTACTTACAAATTATATTCTCTGCTTCTTGGTCAAGGACACTGAAGAATTAAAAACCATTCACTTTTTCCTTCTACCATTTCCTGACTCATGCAAGTGTGTGCTTTTTCTATAAAAATCATTGGAAACAGCTCATCTTCCCCTACAGCCAAGTCCCTGAACCGCTTCAAGACACAACCACGGAATTTGGAAAAGCTCTCCAGCTACAAATCTGTTAAAAGCAGCCACTCCTATGAGCTTATCACTGACCCTCTTTCTTAATTTATCCAGAACAGGATGATGTCAGACCTGGTCATAACCTTTTGTTTCTGGATTTTTTTGCTTCTTGAGGAGTCTCTCATCCCAATCAAATTATCAGCAAAGTCCATCTGCTCTGCCTTCAGTGTAAAGGCAAGAAACAGCAAGGCTACACTTTCTTCTTACAGAGGCCACCTTTCATCAGAAGACATCTTTTCCTCTAACTATACTAAGGAAAAGGTTATTTGAAGACAAAAATCCTCTCTATTGCAATATTCATTACAATTGATATGAATAGTTATTATATGAAGGCATTTTACTATTAAAATATAGATCCCCTGAGTCCATACCACTATGCACTGGTACACAGTCCATGAAAAACTATTTAAAACCAAATAAAAACACCTCTGATAGGCAAGCTTTAAGCTGTCCAAGGCATCTTACCCACTTTACCAGAGAGTGGCTTATTTTCAACATACATATATTTATATGCACACATATATAAAGAGTTGTTTAATTCAATTTGCAATCTAAACAAAAAAAAAAAACAACAAAAAATAAAAATACAAAACTTTTTTTCTCCACTGTTATACAGAGCAATTTGAAGTTTCCATAGCTATTTTACCACAGACCAGAAGACTCAGACATTTACTACGGATTACTACCATTACAGCTGATGTAAAGTTGTCTTTTCCAAGCATACTGCAAAGTGTCAAATTAATTATGAATGACATAATGGAAATACTCTAATGCACTTTCATTATGTGTAACTTGAAAAAAACTAAAAAACTTCTATGGTAAATAAGTTCTCTTAGTTCTTATTACTTTTAATTCTTCAGCATTTTTAACCTTGTTAAACTTTACAATAACCTCTTTTAATTTTAGAATAGAAATAAGATTTTTACCTTTGCCAGCATTAATACAATAAAAGAACAACTGCCCCTTCCAACCCAAAGTATTTTATAATTTTTCTCCTTACCACTGCAATTCCTCTCCAAGCTTCTCTGAGGAATCTTCTGGCAGCACTTTATACATATCATCTTCTTCAAGCTTCCGTTTATGGCCAATAATAAATAGGGGATTCAACCACCTAGTTAAATACAAATTATTAGTAAACTGATCAGCAGATCAAAAGAGTAATTTATTTACATATTCATTTAATTATTTTACCCCCTTCTTTTCTCCTTCTGAATCACTCAACATCCACAAATTTTATAGGACTTTTAGCTAAGTATTAAGTCAACCCCTATCTTGCAAACGGGAAAGCACTTCCCACTTCCTAAATCTCTTTATGCCCATAGCACCTTACTCCCGGGCACCCAGACAGCCAGCATAACCCTTCCTGGCCTTAAGGCAATTGTTTTCTTACAGTGTTTCCTTACACTCAAGAAAAAATATCACTCCTTTAAATATTAAGGAAAAAACCAGAACTTAATCCAACTGTTAAAATATTGACAGTTGTAAATAAAATTGTAATGCATACTGAAAGACATTTTTGTAACCTTTACTTGAGGAGAAAACTAGCTGCTGCTCAATTGACATCTTGGCAAGTATTAAAGGTCATTAATTTAAAGACAATCACTGAAATGTAAAAATAGGAAAATAATGGATTACTACTGTATCTTACTCATGTTTGGAAATACAAACAGAAGCACACCGACACAGTGTGTATGTAGGATCAAAAAAAGCTGTCTAACAGCTCAGTTTCCTTAGTGGAAAGATTCTTAAAAGCTCGGTATTTTACAAGAGCACTTTGAAGATAAATTATAGTAGCACTACTGTAGATTTGTTGAAAAACACTGTATTTTGTTAGATCAAATGGACCAACTGTCAGGCAACAGCGAGACTAGATTTTATGCACCTAGATCCTTCTCCAAGCCTGAAACACGTCAGGGAAGCCCAAACAGTTTCAGTTGTGCTCCACAGAATGAGGGTTGTATGGCATAAAGCACAAGTGACCAAACTGTCCATGAGATGGAGAAAAAGGGAATGACAGGCAAAACAGGCATGGCTTAGTAAGAAAAATGGAGTTAGGGAACTTGCAGCTTTCCACTTAGTATGTCTCTCTACTGAATATGTGGTATCTTGTTTCCAGGAGACATGGATTTTGGCTCTAAGGTTTATTGCCTGAAAGCACTTTCTCAACTGGTCAACACCATCAAAATCAAGAAATCAGGGATGGATCTGTTTTGGAAAAAAATACTCTTGCACTCAAGGCAAGTTGTCTGTCTTATCTCAATTGCCTGTGAAAGTTCTTAACTGCTGCTAGTTTCTGACAATTATTCCCCAGCTTCACCAACACAGTTCTCAGAATAACGTGTGGTGTGCTAGGCGAAATGTATTGTTTTCTGGAAGACCTACAAGTGAGAATTCAACACTGGGGTGGTTTACAATGAAGGTATTTATTTATTCACAACCAAAACAGTGGTTATGAATACTCATCAACTAGCTCTACCTCTCTTGCTCAGGCATGTTCCAATTAGACTTTGTATACACTGGATTACAAGAAGGTTGTTGGCTAATTTTACAGAGGGTGGATAGGCAGGCAGAACCCTAGAGAGGGGGCTGAGAGAGCTTCTTCAAAGATAGCACTGCTGTAAAAACCTTCTTCCCAGGCTCCATGGCACAACTGCAAGTAACAAATGGGATTAAATAGTGTTATTCCTTCATTATTTAGCATGTTAGCACAGTGTTTTTGTGACTCATTCAAAAAATTAAGTCTCTACCCTCAGAGTAGCACTTTTGATGCCTAAAAGCCCTTTTTAAACTCTTGGAGTGAGTGCTGAAGATTTGTTTATGTGAGCTGTTAACTCCTAAATGTATGTTAAAGGTACAGTTAGAAACAGAAAGTACTTGTCAGACAAGTCTGTTGCTTGGACTTCATGATTAAATAGCAGTAGGGCCCAAATCACTGTCACGACTTCCCCACAGGTCGTGTGGGGTCTCAAATACCAACTGCTCCAACCAGCAGCAGAACTTCTGCCTGGTTTGACACAGGGAATCTGCTCCACTGAAACATTTCTCCTTTGGCCTCAGTTCTTGCAGCTGACCACAGGTAAAAAGCAGGCATGAGGCAAATAACCTCAAAGCCATTCAAGTAATTTCTGCCTGCTGGAGGAGAGAGACTCTGTTTGCTCCAGGACACACAGTCATGGGAAAGATCTGCAGACTCCAGTTGCCTCCTGAGGCCGATACCCAGCGTTCCTCCTCTTGCAACATCAGCATTAAGCCTATGATGTACCCATCCAGACAGAGGCTAGAATTATCTTTGCCCTAGCATGAGAATCAGGATGAGGCAGCCCTTTCAGGAAAATATAGGGATAAATCCTTCTCCCATCTATGGAAATGGTTACAAGATTTCACTGGCTACTGCTGCCAACAGGGTGAAAACAAAACCGGTTCTGACATTTAACAAGGAACATAAATAGGATGTTTATTACAGAATCACAGAAAGACTGGGGTTGTGTCAGAAGGGGCATTTGGAGGTCAGCTAGTCCAACCCCTGCTGCTCAAGCAGGGCCACCTAGAGCTGGTTGTCCAGGACAATGTCCAGACAGCTTCTGAAGATCTCCAAGAAGACTTCAGACCTTAACCTCTCCATGGAGCCTATGACAGTGCTCAACCACCCTCACAGCAAACAAGTGTTTCCTGAAGTTCAGAGGGAACCTCCTGCTATTCAGTTTGTGCCCCACTGCCACTGGTCCTGTCCCTGGACACACTGAGAAGAGCCTGGCTCTGCCCACCTTGCACCCTCCCCTCAAGTATTCATCTACATTGATGATATCCCCCTGATCTTCTCCTCTCCAGGATGAACAGTTCAGCTCTCTCAGCCTTTCCTCCCAGAAGAGATGCTCCAAAACCTTAATAATTCTTGTGACCCCTTGCTGTGCTCTTCCCAGTACGTCCATGTCTCTCTTGCACTGGGGACCCAGAGCTGGACTCAGCACCCCAGCTGTGCCCTCAGCAGTGCTGAATAGTAATTTCTGCATGTAGCAGCGTGCAGAGAGGAAAACAAAAGGCACTTTAGAAACAGACTTAAATATACAGTTTTAAAAAATAAACTATGCTATTAATGTTACTCAGTGGAACATAGTTTTTGAAAAACCACAGGCAGGCAACAGGAAGAATCATGGAACAACACTCCTGCTGAAGGCAACTGCTCTGTCCTGATGGCATTTGATTCCATACTACAGCCAAGAGCAGAAAGTGCTGACCACAGATGTGCAGTCCATGTGCAAAGTAACCAGCTGAAAGACAACACTCTCAAATGTACAGGACTGTAAGAGCCATCTAGTTTATCCTTTGTCTTTAAACTCTCAAAACAACTTACTGGTGAGATACTCACCTCCACTGAGGACTTCTTACGGTCTGCAGTAAATCCCTTGTTCCCCCTTCTCCACACTGTACATACAGTGTGACTGAATTTGAAAAACATTTAAGTAGCAGATAAGAGATGACAGTGCAGGGTAAAAACTGCCAGACATCTCAAGGCTGTCAGACTATTAGTTCCAGTGAGACCTAGTGCAACTTCAGGGCTTCTCCATTTTTTCCACTAGTTAAAACAATCGCACTGAGAAGAGTAATATAGTGCACCACTATTGTGTTAACATTAAAAAAGGCAAGGAAAACCAATCCAGAGTGAGCAGAAAACTGTAGTAATTAATTTTGTGGCTCATTTATTACAATGGACAACATGGCAAAGACTCAGCACAAGTCCACGTTTCTGTAAGGTTAGGGGGCAAAAGAAGTATTAAAAACCCCAAAAATTTAAAAATCATCCAGTGCTGAGTTTTCTGATTAGTGTCCCCCAAAATACTCATCTTCAGGAGCTACTGCTACGGAGACCTCAGAAGTACAAAAGCTTTTAAAAGTATCTTGTGTTACTAGAGTGTACTTGAAGACCTTTAGAAGAAGGTTGAACATTTTTCTTTCAAATTATGCTTAGTGCTTGAAGGGCTTTTATTCCAAGAATGAGGTTTTCTGCAAACTCTAACTACGGCAACAAGAGTTCAAGCATCACCATTTCAGTTCAATGCATCCTGAACTTTCTCCTGGAAGGCCTACTTCCAGACAGAAGGCTTAGCACATGTTTACAATCACTCATTAAAGGGAAAGTTTCCACCTGAATGCCACATGCAGAGTATGCCCTGTGTAATTCCCTGCACTCACAGCAGAACTGAGACCAACCTATTTCACACAGCCTACTGTTGCTCAAGTCACACACGTGTAAACAAGCAAACCAACCAAGCCCTTCTCTTGCCTGAAGGCTCAGTTAAATTAGAGTGCTGCCAGAGGACTGTTAGAGGAAGCTGACAAATAAAGCAAAGGCCTACCTCAAGAACATCCCTGAAACCCCAATGAAGCCATGAAGGAAGACTTGTCTACAGCAGTCTTTTGTCCAAGCAGAGATCGGCTAACAACGATCTCTTCAAGAAAAAAAATAGTTCTTTTTTTCTATTAAAAAGAGCTCACAAAAAAATATTAGCATGTGTTATGAAAACAGAACCTGTGCAAACTGCACTATTCTTTAATAAAAAAGCTAAAGTAATAAGCTAAACTAAAGAAATTGTGGAAATATACAGACAGGCAGGCGAACCCCTCCTCTTATCCCAGTGATAAGAGTCAATACCAATCTATTTTATCAGAAGACAGAAACAACGTGCTGGGGAGGTAAGACTCACCAATATTTCTGTATTTCTTTCTGAAGAAACTGTTCAACTTAAACAGGACTCCTTAGTCACTGTCTTTACTTTTCCCAGGTAAGAAAAGAATTCCTAGCTAAGAACTTTGAAAGATTTTTTTTTCTTACACATTGCCTCATTTTACTCTTTCAGAACATAGGGCTCACATGATGCCTTTCAAAGAGCTTAGCCCAAATTCTTCCTAGCATGACCTACACATAAAAATATGGGCATCTGTAAGAATCCTGAGTACCTTGTGTTCTGCTGGGAATGCCTCTGTTCTATCAAAACGATTAGCTGATCAAAGACATCAGTCTGGAAATATGCCCAGAATGAGTTCCTGCTACTGCCAGAATACTGATGTCACTAGGAATAAAGATCACAAAAATAAATTAAAAAAACACCCTATACCCTGGTGCAAACCCAGAGATAGCCAACTGCAAAGCAGTAAATCACTGTTCTGACCCCAAAAGGCTTTTCACCTCCACAGCAGTACCTTGGGCACTGATAAAAAAAGAAAGTGATTCATTTCTGGACCAGCAGATACACAAAGACCACAATATAAACATTCACTTCCTGCATTTCCCTACTCCTGGGCTCTGACATTACACACCCTTAAAGATTACAACACAGTCAACCAGCCACAATTTACTTGGTTGCTCAGGAAAGTCCAATTTTTACCAGTTGTTATGAGAGCAACTCCACCAAGATTTTGGAAAGCCTCTACGATCTGCAGAAAGAACTAAGACAATGTTTGCTTACAGTCCTGAGAGAAGCAGCCATCCCCTTCTTCAAAGACAGCATGTAAGAGAAACAGGCCCTGCTATCCAAAAGGCAGGATCCTTAAGGCTACTCATGCTATTCTGCTTCATACATGAAATAGAATTTCCCAAACAAGAAAGCCTGTAAATTAGATTTCCTGTCATCCCAAAATCATTTCCTATCAGCCAAGGAAGAAATACATTACAGATAGGTATATTAAACTAATAGCAGTCTCCAGCTCAACTGGAGACTATTAGTTTAATATACCTATATATATATACACCTCTCTCAGCTAATAGTTCTGATAGAACAGAGGCATTCCCAGCAGAACACATGGTACTCAGGATTCTTGCAGGGATGGGACCTGCTGTACCTGCAGGATTTGTATCGTGTCTTGCTAGCAAATTCTCAAAAGAGTACCATTCTCACACTGCACAGCAGGCCTGCAGAGCTTTCTAGAAACCCAAGCATACACTGGAAGTTCTTCATGAACTGATAAAGTCTGTCAAAAAACATCAGCCAAGAAGCATTTGCAATTACATTACAAACCTGACACAAATAAAAAATGTCCTAAGATCAAAGGATGTGTCTGTCAGGGCCCTGGGTGCACCCAGAGCCCCACAACAATCACCCCACAGTCAGTCACTTGCATATTACAGGACCTTCCTCTGCAAAAGTGCAAAATTTTGTTCTCACCAGTTTCACAAGAGCTCCAGATTTATGGCAGGACAAGTCAGAAAAATCAGACTACATAGGCTGCTCTTCTGATTAGGAAAATCTTTATTTGTAATAATAAGCAGAAGTTAAATTTCTGGATAATTTTACAGTCAAAGCCACATGCGGTATACCGTCATCAAGTAATTCCTTAAAAAGGAGGTTTACCAACTCCATTTACCCCATTCCTCTTAAGCTTATTTGTGCATTACATTACAAGCATCATCTGTTTACACTGAATGTCCAGTTATTTTTCAACAGTTGCACAGGAGAGTCTTTGTTTACTCAAATTCTTCCATAACACTAGGATTTTGTCTCCCTTGAGCAGCTTGGAAGCACTACTTCAACAACTAAGCTGCAAAGTAACACATATTTCTTTCTCTTTAATCATCTACTTTGGAGATGGCCTTTTTGGTAAAATAAATGGGGTTTACTCACAGGCCATTTGGATAATAATGCACGCTGCTTATTCTCCCTGGTTCACCTCAGGAGCCTGCCAGCCTCACTGTACTGTTCATCACCCACCTTCGTGATTTGACATTCTACACCAGCAGTGCAATTCAGCACTGCTACATGCTTGCTCTCAATCCAAAGGACCACTGCTGGGATACACACACAGACAGTCTCCAGAGTTTTTTTGCAAGAATTCATAAATACCCTAGCAACAGTTTGTAGTCACCAGCTGATTTTTTTTTTTAAACCTCTCTATTCCACATGTTCATCCACTGTCGTTAGTAAGCTGCCTTCCCCCACTTCCCCTTACGAAGGCAGTTGTCCACAAGTAATAAAGTAAACAGAGTAAATCTGGTATTTCTTCAGATGCTTTTCAACTGGTGTTTGGTTGCAACTTCCCTTCCCAGCTTACTGTGGCTTAAACAGCAGATTTTCTCATTGCTTACAGAAGGAAAAAATAGGAATACAATGAAATTACTTCAAAGCCATATTAACTCAAAAACGCCCTTCAGGCTTCCAGTTTCAATACCAACTGTATTAACCTTTGATACCCAGCTCCATCTCATCTCCCAAGCTGCTGCTTTTCCATAGCCCAGTGTAAGCAGCTAAGCTGCTGAACACCCACTTTCTGATGCTGTCAGTAACACAACTGGTATTTGACTGCATTTATTGCAGGATGTTTTTCCTGCTGTTGATGAGCCAGATACTGAATTACCTTATTAATCTAACATACTTCCTGATATTTCAGAGAGCAAAAAGCACAGGCATGGCAAGAAGAAGCAGGGAGCATACCACAACTAACATTTTCTGCAAGGCCTAGAAGAAGGGAAGAGAAGAGTGGCATCACCTGTACCTGTGCCATTCCAAAGACTATCATTAAAATATCAATTCCAAACCCCGCAACCACATGCCAAGAAAAATACCAAAACACCAAAGATTTGCTGTAAAGGTCAGAAGATTGTGAGTTATAAAAATAAACTTCAGTAGTTACTCACTGAAGAAGAACCTAATGGTGGCAATTTCTGTATTAACATCCTTTCTGACAAGCAATGGAAATAGGGAGAATTAAAATGCCCTGTGAGTTCCCACTGTTATTACAAGTGGTTGGGTGCCAGGGATACAAAACAAATAAAATAAAATAGATGACATGTCTTTTCAACCTTCCACTCCCAAAATCTAATTGGGTAATCTCCCTCCTCCACTCTACATAAGGCCTACTTTTCTAGAAGAAGGTTAGGGAAATTATTTTTGGTAAAGAAGACAAAAACAACAGCATGACATAGTCTTAATTTTGAAGTTTTCCAGGAATTAGAAGACATTTTCTCTCATAAATGACACAGCAGGCTTTACATAAGCATTCCAAAGGCAAAGAATCTGTGTTTCATTATACTCTAACAGTTCATCTAATTGCCTATCTAAACACAGATATTTACAGTAGATAGCAAATGCTAACATTTCAACAGTTTATACACACTTGTTGTAATCCATATAATCTATTTAGCACTCCTTATCCACATAATTTAACTTTACTAGCTTATAAACAATATTTTTCAAGTATTTTCTTTTGCATAATACAGCCATCTTGCAAATAAACATGCAAAACTTAAAAATTAATGCAGCAGTTCAAGAGAGCAAATGATTCAAATTCGACAGCAGGACATTAAATACCTGATAAATGAACAAACAAGGCATTATCTTTAAAAAAAAAAAAGTTGTATGTATGATCCTCAGTCTTCTTTCAAGCAGGAGAAAAAGAGAAGCAAGGGTGATTTTAATCTCCAGGTACAGAAAATGTGTTTTGTTTATCTATACTGAAGATGCTCACATATTTCTTGAGAGTTTCTTACACTACCACAAGTGTCCTGCACTGGTAAACCAATAAATGAACTTAAAGTTCGCTGCCTCAGAGTTCTTTATAAAGTGGCATCACCACCAGCAATTTCAGGCATACTGTGGGAATTCACTAAATGTCAGGCAAGATCCCAGGCAAGTTACAGAGCCTGATATTTTCATGTTAAGTAAAATGTAAAATCCTCACCGTCAAATCTATTCACTGACACAGTAAAGAACACAAACCAAATCCACTGGTGGCACTGCTGCAGTCCAGTTGAAATATCCAAAAACAATGACAAATTCTTTCCATAACTTCTTTCAATGCAAGGCAAGAAAGACTTTTGAAGACAGACAAGGCACTACTCAGGCTTACTGAGAAATCCAGTGAAATCAGTCAGTGGCCTTTCCAATTCTAAGCCACGGGGTGAGAGAGGAGGAAGAAGTACAGTAAGGTATGTAGCTATTTACACTGCTACAAGAGAGATCTGTGACATGACTGCATTTGGTCACAGAAGCAGCTACATGTTGTGCAGTCCTCACTGAGAGTCCTGGGACTTGCATGTCTATGCCTACCCCATTCAATTCACACTCAAACCCAAAGAGGAAGATTTTTCTTTTACTCTTCTCTCCCACTGCACTTCATGTCAGATCCATGAAGACATAGTTTTTGGTCATTCTCCCAAAAGCACACACCTAGTAAGTCAAAGACAATGCTGCCAGACACTAACAGGTAATGATAAATCAATCATTGATTTATTCCTTGGAAGAACAGCTCTGTAGATTCCTTGGGGCAAGTTTTCAGATCACGTTTTAATGCTGTAACTTTAATGGCAATTGCTACGTATCAAGTCATGATGAGAAAAGGCATCTAGCCTGAGATCATGACAGCATTCAGTGCTCAAAAAAGCCCAAAGACTTGTCACAGTCATGGTGAGTCTGTGACAGGTAAGTAATTTCTATTATTATTAACACTATATTATAAATTTAAATGAAATTTAGAAGGACTTTAACATATTTTACTTGTCTGCACAAAAACGCTAGATACTCTTTCCACAGTGTTCCAGCTTGCCCTCCTTCTCATGATATTAACAGGATGAAAGTTAATCCAGTCTTTCAAAAATTTAATCATAGCCTATGTTTTGCACGTTTCCATTAAACTGGATTTGGTGTCCAAATAGCAGAAATTATAAAAATTCAACTGCTGTATAGGAAAAATATCTTTAGGAACTCAAGGGAACACATGCTCTATGCAAATAAAGATACACTTCCTTCTTGTTGAACATGCAAGCTCAAAGATGGGTTAATGGCTAGAAATGAGAAATACTCTTACTGTCTAAAGTTATTAATTCAAAAAATCCCCACCACACACATAAAAAGATGCAAAAAGTGCTATTCTCAACTGCAGAAAGCATGGGGGACTGTAAGGCTTTTTCAATTCCTAAACTTTCTACAACTGAATAGCTGTTTAACATGAAAAACACTGGACTGAATTCTCTCTTCCTTGGACAAACCTAAAAAAGAAAGAAAATCCTCCTATCCGTCCTTCAGAGTATTCATTCTCACCAGCAAGTTGAGCCAGGAATAAAAAAACCCCAACAAGCTAACAACATAGATGAAGTAAATCAGAAATACACCCAAGCACTCCGAAATATAACTGAAATACCAGCCCAGGCCTTGAAAAGTTTGGTGAGCATGGGAATTGTGACTCTGAAAGTCAGAGTTACAGTAATATCTGAAACATCCAGAAGACCAATTTGGGCTTTGATAAACTTGTGTTAATAAAGATAATTCAGTGAAAAACATGTAAAACAAGAATATTTTGCAACTGCCCCAATCTTCATACTTCTTTCATAAATTGTTTTCATTCTTGTAACATTACACAAGGGACACATTATAAAAGTAACAATATTAACACACAATCCAGATGCTCCTCTTTCTCATGAGTGTACTCTAGAGTGTTTAATGTTCATCAAGCTCATACTTGCCAAAGTCACAACCCAAAAGCAAGAAGACAAGCTTTGAACAATGAGAGAAGAATGTCTTCAGCCTACACACTCATTACCTGAGTTTTAGAACTCAACGAAAACATGACTTTTTTTCTCCCATGAGTTTGATTCTGTTTGCACCAGGCAATAATGTAAGCTTTTATTCTGTACCACTGGCAACTAATGGGAGGGTGGTTCCTTACAATAGCAAAATTGCACTTTTGTAAAAAATAGAAACAAAATAAAAATAAGAAGGACCTTTGCCCAGCTGTTTGCAATGCTGTACTTTTTACCCTCATTGACAACAAGCAGCCAACACCTGGAATGTGGAGAGCAGAGCAGGCATACCCAAGCAACAACAGGGTGGTGGCTGCTGCTACTCACAGGATGGCCCTCCTCAAGCACTGTTTCCCCAGTTCTCCACATGAAAACATCTCAGTTCATCCTGTGTAAGACAGCAGCTAAAATGAAGCAGCACTCACACAGCTGTGAGATGCTACACTTTTTGTAAAAAGGGACAGTAATCCTTAGAACTAGACTTAAAGTTAGCTTTATAGCTAAATGAGAGGATGTTTTAACACTTCCTCAATTTCATGCAAAACAGTATTAACTTGCAGAAAACTGATAGGCTCTGCTTATTCAATTTACCTCACTGAAGGTATCATTTCAGCTGAAATTGTCACCCAGAAAACACTAATGCTTCTTGACCAGTAAATAACAAGGATACATCAATGCTAGTCACGATCACACGCAGTACAGGTAAGAGACGAGATTTTAGAAGGCTATTTTCACTGCTGTGAATTACACTGCTACAACAGCCTGAAAAACAGGACATTGGGCAAATTCTAAAGCTTTACATGTTCCACTAAACCCTTTTCCAAAGCAGCCCTATGGTTGTATACCAGCATCTGACTGTGAAGTCTGAAGTCATAGTCGATCTCCGGACTTTTAGCAGACCTGTCATTTCCCAAGCACAGACTTCCACCTGTTTTTCCCTTTGCAAGGTAAGAACCCACAAACACATCTGGGGTAAAAGGAGCCTTTCAGGTGTGTGCCTAAAACCAGGAAAATTTAAGGTACTTTACTGTCGCTGTTGAATGCTTCTCTGCAATACATGCAGAGTGATACAGAAGGTCTAAAAAAAGAACGACAGGAGCAGTCAGAAAGCTGGCTATGACCACTGCATGCTTCCTTTTTCACATCTAGCTGGATTGGTTATGGCAGAACTACCAGTAAGACCACAAGATCCCAGCAAGGGAAAGGGAACAGACCAGAAGCAGTCCTGGAATGTTACATGGCCAACTTAGGTTCATCCCATTCTGCTTGGATTTCACAACAAAGCTGTTTCCAACATGGGCATCCCTGGTGTCAAAGTAAAAGTCAAAATGCTGAACACGGGGAGTTCTGCACAAGCATACAAGCTGCCTTTCTAATTATTTATTTATTTATTTTCTTTCTTTTTGCACGTAATACCTCTGAGGACATATCCTTGACTTAAAAATATGTTTAGTTAAAAGTTATCAGGGTTTTTAAAATCCCCCTACCTTGCAAAAGGGGCTTCTGCACCTGCTCAGAGCTGCTTATAGAATCAAAGAGTTTTTTCTGTTTCAGAGGCTTCCAAAAAAAGACCTTCACCTGCCACGCCCTCTCTTCCTTCCCCCGCCTCCGCCACGCAACATGTGCACCCTGGTTCAGGCCTCAATAGGTAAAGTAGGATAAGGGCTTTCCTTCTCTGCTTTCGCTTTAAGTGGTCTTCCAAATGGGTCTGCTAACACAAACTAGCTTAGTGCTCTCCCGTTTTACTTTGCACATCTTCTCCTACTACATTTCAAAGCAACTAAAATGTTGAGCTGCAATTCCTCACGCCTTTGAGTACAGATGTATAACCAGGCCGAGGTCCCCACTAATAAGAGACCAAGCACTAACTCTGCCATTGCTGGCAGCCATCTGGCCCCGCAAAGTTTGTGGCAACACCACCAGCCTTCGCTCTGTGACACCCCAAGCCCCTCCGGAGCGGAGGCAGCACAACTGTGGGTGAGAGCAGCCAGGATGCTGTCCAGCCATCCCTTGCACAGCGAAGCTCTCACGCAGCTATGTGGGTCAGAAACCACCGCACTGCTGGAGGGAAAAGCCCAGCACGCCTCGCTGGGATCAGCAATCCCTGCCCGCGACCCGTTATGCAAATAGAGAAGCAGAACAACGCCTGGGAGCAGCCCTGCACCCAGTCCTGAACCAGGAAGCAGGAGAGACTCCCGTCCTCCCCACAGCTACCGAGGGCACCAAGCACCAAACACGTGCTCGGAGGGGCCGCGCTCGGCGCCGCCCGCCCGGCTGAGCGCTGCCGTGCCCGAGATAGGCAGGCCCCGGCTGCGCCGTCCCCAGACCGCAGCCGGGGATTATCGCGGGCTGCCGGGTTCACCTCAGGAGACCTCACCCCACCTGCGAGCCGGGGCTGTCCCGGCCGGCAGCGCTGACATCGAGCCCGCGGGGGCGGGCGGCAGGGCGCGCCCGAGCCGCTGCTGCACAGTC